>QYTT01081372.1:7030-22387 GCA_006980735.1 Dasypogon diadema
TATTTAATACTATAAACTAAGAAACAAACTTTTTGTTACATACTCGAATTTTTTCCAATGTTTATAGCTTCTAAAGGTTCAGGTTGTTTTATACAAATACTCCTGTCTTTTAAATATTGTATAATTTTTTTTTTCAAATACACAGAGCACATTCTTATTAAAACGGTTTGCTGATTGAATATTGTTGCAAGTTTTTATTAATGTCATCGTCATGCTACCAAACAAATTGTTCTCAAGCCCGTTGTTAAGTGAATGCAAAAAGTTATTTATTTTATTGTGGTTCTAGGTATAGCATACACATAGATTTAATTGCTGGTGTCCCTCAGAGATCCATACTTGGCCCGATATTATTTTGCCTGTACATCAATGAAACTACAAAGGTTCAATTAATTGCAACTGTTCACGGATGGTATTCAGATGTACCTGCCCACATCAATGTCGAGCCGAGTAATGAAATAACGACGTCAAATTGATAGGAGTAAACGGCAATATACGTATACTATCAATGGATTTGGGTTTCAGAAATCTGGGCATAATTTCCGACAATGAATTTAAGTGGGATGACCACATTAATTCAGTGTTTGGTCGAATTTACGGTGGACTTAGAGACTTGTGGGGGCATGCATTTTACAATCACCCTTATTTACAAATAGGCCTTGTTAAACGCCTTTTACTACCATTTACCTGGTATGAAGATGTTCTATGTTGCGCGCTTGATAGTGTAAGTTTTCGTAAAATCTAAAAAAACTTTTGAAACTACATGGAATTCTGGATACCGATCGTTTTGTACACAACTGAAAAATTTGAAGATGGAAATCCAATAAAAAAATGAAAAATTGGTCAATTGAAAAGATGAACTTCTGTCGCACGAAAAGCGTTGCTCTCATTAACATTTGAGGGCAAGAATAAAACATTATACCCTAGAGGGATAGACAGAAGTCCGATCGTATAAAAAAATGAAAGAAATTTTCCACAGCCCCAACAGATATCAAATAACAATCACTAGTTTAATAGATCCATTAAGGGTTACAGTCGCAGATGCAGCAACTGGATGTATTGATTATTCCATAGATTTCTATTTAATTGTTGCAACACCAAATGGCTTCTTCTGATTGTTCTGTCATAAATATGAGCCATCGTGTTATACATTCATAATAGATAGTAAGATAGTAAAAAACACCTTCCTTTTTTATAAATACCAAAGATAAACATATCGGCCCAAAACTGTGGACAATTACCACAAACATCTAGAAGTTGGTGCTACTATAGAGCCCTTTTGTACTCATGAATTATTTTTAGCTCTGCAACCTCTAAAATAAAACTATGCATTCTAAAGGTGATAAAACAAGTCGCAATTACATCACATCTCTGTACACCACAAGAAGTTCAAGAAGTAGTGCGCTTAAGGTTTCAGCGACTTATATCGCATTACAGAGTGAGATTGAGGGCTATCAATCAACATAAAAAATAAAATATCTTCTTGTTGTGCAATATAGTGGAAAACAAATTTCAGTATTCCGTTAGGATCAACTTTAAGCAATTAATAACATAAGAAAATGTTGGAGGTTTTTGACAGTAACAAATGTAAGAGGCGCCCTCAAAATGCAACGTATCATTTGAGATATTTTTGTTAAAATGCACTTCAAGAGATCCAATGATTTTCTCAAGGTTTTCCAGTTGAGAGATATACACTGAGTCCCACATATGTTGTAACTTCTTGCAGCTTTTCTTCACTTTTTCAACTATTCTAATGAATTTCAGTACCAGTCCGATTCCAGTGTGATTCTAATTTACTATTTATAGTGGTGGTGTTCGTGTACCTTGCCGTTCTAGTCCACGGCTGCCAAAGCGCGCATGCATTTGTATGAAAATAATTAGAATGGAAAGTGCAACAGCTGAAGGTGTGTACAGGGTAGACATAAACGGCATTTAAAATAATTCTTAGAGGTTGCTGTTCAAGTGCTCACATTACAGATTCCTCTTCTACTTCAACTTCTACTTCTACTTAATTCCGACATTCAGTCCCCTGTAAAACAGCCATTTACAAAATACTAATTATAATGAGCCAGAACAACAACTCTCAAATGTGAATGTTACTTTGGATGGCTGGAGCTGGAGCTGGAGCTGTAGCTGGAGCTAGAAGCTTTTCAGTACAAAAAAGTGAAATAGGTTCTCTAATCGACTTGATTTTTTCTGTTTAGTCATTCAAGGTCACACAGGTTTTCTTGGTTTTTCCTGATCAGGAATTCATTACTTTCGGTTCGATTGCTTTTATTCGAGGCACTGAGATATTTTCATGACGCATTTTAAAATTCTCTAAACTGCATCAGTTGCTTCGGCGTTTTTTGTCGGTTCTAATGTTAATTTATGCACTAAATAGGAGAGTGATATTGTCAGTTAGCTGGATTGATTCATGCATTTAAAAATTAAGTAAATAAGGTGTTTTGAAGTATCGTGACTCATTAATATTCAGATAGCGACACCAGCTCATTACAAGTATAAAGTGGAATAAAATATTTTCAAAAAACTATTTCTAGTTTCCGCTAATTAATTACGGGGGAGCAGTGAAAGGGGTTCAAGTGCCATGGTTCATGTTCAAAGGCTATCCACAGGTAATCCATTTTCAAATTATGTAAATAATACAAGATTAAATTTCCAGTCTATAATTGGCTGTTTAGTGGAAATTTTAGGAAGTATCACATGACATTTTGCACGGATTATTGATTTTTAACACATTTTTACAAATGATTTATATTTCAAAATTAGCATTGGGAAACACAATTTTACTGAATTTCAATTCAGAGTATTTAGTTTTGAGGCTTTTAAATGTGCAAGAAACAAAAGACCTCAACCTCACAGATTGCGTGGCATATCTTGATAATTTTTTATTACCTACACGTATTAAGTATTAAGGACGCTCTGATAAGATTTATGCTATTCGAAATATGAAACTCATACATATTCATGAAAAAGTGAGAATTAAATTTGTTTTTACAACAATCAACGGAAGGGAAATTTTTTGAGATATTTCAGAACAAACTAAGGAGCGTAATTAATCCCTTAAATAGAGTTCCAAGCTTTTGCACTTTCATGAATTTTTTTATAAATTTTTAAACAAACTAAATTGTAAAATTTATTTTATTTATTTCCAAACTAATGCTCAATTAGTGTATTCATGTTTTTCTATGGTGTCAAAAGTTTGGTTAACTAGAAAACCTTCAATTATATTCCTAAAATCTAAAATAATAGCATATAATAGGTGAGTAGATAGGTTCATAAAATATCTAAAGTATTGGCAACCATTGTTGAAAGTTTCTATTCTTAAACACCATCAAACGGGAGGCAATAAATATCTGCAGGAAGCGCTTACGTCAAAAAGGTCAATAATTAACAGGGTAAATCGTACCTTATGAAGTGGTAGGTTTCAGTACCATCGGTTTATACCAATAGTCAAGTTTTTCCCCATTAGAACAATGTAATCACTAAATTTCATAAATTCCCTCTTTTACGGCAATGGGTCTTAAAAGGTCTATTAAAACAGTGAGCCATGTATTTTCGTCGCCCGAGAATAGTGCTGAAAATACGAAGTAGGAAATAAAAGTATAAACTAAAAATCTAAAAAACATAGCAAAGAAACTTACTGAAAACGTCCGAAAACAAAACAATATATTCCGAAATCGAATTTTTTTTACTGTCGGCCAAAGCTCAGGGGATGCCCTATGATGCTATGTACAGCTTTGGTGGAAAGTTATTTTTTTGATGCTGAAGTTTTTGCGTCCAACGCATGGCTTACTCGCTTATATGCAAGTGAATAAAATTTCCTGCACAAATCCTACGAGGAAGTTTTTGAGTCTTGCACGAAACTGGTTTTCTTTGTCATTTTTGTTTTCAATATGCTTTTTTGTCATTTCTGTTTTCAACTTCCTCGCTTTCACTAAAGAGATAGCCTTCATCCCACCCGAACTTATGAAATAAGCACAAAGAATTCGGAAAACTGCCTGCTCGAGCTTCTTGCTACTTGCGGATAGCTGGAAGCAAAATTTGAGTCGGGAGTACAACCGCATGTGTCCCTATCTTATCCCCTCTCTCCATTTTTCGTAGGTCGGTTGCAAAAATTTCTGGTCAAAAAATGCACAAAGAAGAATTGGGGTCAGGGAAACTAACCAAACGTGGTTATAATATAAGCGGGCATCTAAATATTTAACTATACCAAAATGGTCAGCAATACAAGGACGAAATACAAGAGTGCCATAATCAGAACCTTAAGGAACGCCACTTAGAAATGCACGCTCACTCAAAGTGATTAGAAAACTTACAGCATTAAGCTTCAGCTCATCATATCCTTATGAAAACGCCAAACTTTAGAGGCCGGGAAGAACAATGGATAGGATTAAGGTGTCACATCGAGTATGTAGATGGATGTGATCACGAGATCACCAATTTTCACATTTCGGGCCAAAAAGGCATAAACTGCCGTTTGTTGAAGATTTTTAGTTAACAAGAAATTTGAGTCGAGCTTGCTATGTTTCAATCCCGCAGGAGATTTGTAATGGTATAGATGTGAATAAATGTTTCATACTCTACTAAACAAAAACAATAGAAAGCATCCATTTGGATTGGACCATCTCATTTAGTTGACACATTAACTTTGAGTGAAGCGGCCTTCACTTTGTTTTTGCCTAAGGCAAGAAGAAAGCTATTAGGGATTTTTGTTTGGATCTAGTAGCTCGGAATTTCATTCCAGTGAATTGTGAATCAATGCCAAAAATATTGAACATCATCTGACTTTAGCCGTAGAAATATATTAGAACTTAATCCCTATTTTACATTTTGGCACAGTGTTGTTAAAATCAAGTATAGTTTAAAAGATAGCCTCTAAGAATGGCTCTTTTACAAAAATTTTTTAAAAGAATATAAGAAAGAACTAGGAAGATCTAAGAGCTTAAGTGTGTAAAGCCTGTAAATCACCTGGTGAGGATGATGACTTATGCAACAAGGGTTAGAAAAACTAACACCGACTCTCGTCAAAATATTTAGGGTCAACTGAACAACCCAACATCAGTTATATCGCCCAATAAGTTTGACTTTCTTCATGCTTAATACCATGAAGAAGATATAAGACCATAACAGCAGAAGCAGAATTCTTCGAGACTTTCTGCTACATCTACAATATCCATCTGAAAAATCTACAATAACCACCTTACGTGAACACTATTCTCTACACCAGAAGAGAAAAAAGCTATCAAAGAAGTCGCTTTAAGTGCTTTCCAGAATCTTGAAGGAGCTTTTGACAATATCTCTTTTGAAATCATAGACTAGGCGTCCATAAAAAGAGGTTTATAGGGCTCAATGATTTTATGGGCCAGATCTATAATCTCAAGCCGATAAATTAAAGCTGAGCTCAGAGATGTCGAAGTCATTGCAGTAATCACCTTAGATTGGCGCCAACTAAGGGTTCTATCCCTTTTATTATGGTCACTGGTTGTCGATGAACTTCTCCAAAAATTATTGAATGCCAGTCATGAAGAACAGGTTACACAGTTGATATTGTTATTGTAGTAAAGGGCAAACCTGATCATCAAATCTCAGATAAAATGCGAAATGTTCTTAGTACACAACTGATGCTAACATGTCATAACTTGCGAACTAACACACTCACAACTCTAACTCTTAAAGGACCCATAATTCACTTTTTAAATGAGGGAGTCCGAGATAGAAATAAAAGCAAAAAAGCGCAGAGTGTGACCAGTGTCAAATTTTACGGAGTAATAATTGGGTAATAAAAAAAGAACCTTCAAAGTGCACCAATATTTGCAGCTGTTTATACATCAATATTATTTGTAATGTGTGTGTGCAAGTATTTTGAAAAGTGGAAACTTTTAGTACATTTATCCCTAAAAGTTAAATGTTTTAAGTAAAAGTCATCAAAAGTTCAGTGACTTGGGAAAAGTGGGTAAAGTGTCCTTCACTGATAACATCATGAAATATTTACTCATAAAAAGCCATCGTCTGATTAAAACGTAGGCACGATCTTTTTATAGAAAAGGGGAAATTATCTTTTTTTTTGAGTTGAAATTTTCCAGATATGTTCAAAAAATGTTCGTTATCTGAACGATATTATGTAACTAAATTATGATTATTTGTTTTGATTGTGTACATTTGGAGGGTTAAAATTTATATTTTCTTATATACGTATTTACTTTTGTTTTTGACAAAACCGGCTATCACATGATCTGTACTAGATTACAGAGTGTCGGGTACTTTTGAATTCAAGTCGCCATTATTATAAGAATTTTATGAGTTATAGAGGTCTAGCCGAGTTATGGAGAAGCATTTAAACCAAACCCTCGGTTATGCAGTACATTTTTAACAACCATGCTGTGGTGGTGAGAAGTACAGATTCGGTTCTCTAAGTACTTTTTCCGTCTAAGGGTTGGCCCGTTTGTGTTCGAACCCACCCAGCTTCTATAGTGTCTAAAAATGTGCAACTACGTGGTTCCACTACTGGAAAATGGATCATTTTTAATGCAGAAAAAAAGTGGAACTTTCGTCAAAGATTACCTGAATGTGCTCGTGCGGTTGACGCAAGTATGGAAGGGTCAAGGGTGCATCACGTGGAGGAATAAGTGGGCGTTGAAGAACACAAGAATTGGTTGCTGGAACATGAGGAGAATTGTATTGTAAACCGCAACGAAAGTGTTGGCCACACCGGTGGCCGAGAGTGGGCTGAAGTGCATGTTTGAAAAATTTTTCCTCTGTGGACGTGGGTTGGATCTCTGCAAATGACGCGGTGATTTACTTGGGTACCAATGGTTGGGGCAATTCTACTGTCAAGAATTGTATTTACGATGCCATTCGGATGGTGCACAGTAAAAATTTTATGCTAAAAATTGTGGTTTACTTACAACATTTGTCAGAATCTTAACCAAATATAAAAATACGCGCGGTTTGGATTCTACGAAGGGAAGAGACCCAAAAAGGAGGCAGTACTACAGCGAACGGTAGTGGTCTTAAATGGATATGCTACTAAGAGGAGTCTTACGGTGTGGGTCTTACGAGTGGAACTATTCCTGAACTTTACCTTTAAAATGCTTTGATCTTCAGGGTAATAGGAAGAGGTGAATCATGTTAACCAGCTCGTCACCTCCTTTCAGATATGGTCACAACGCCTTCACTAGTATTATTTTTTGTATTGTAAATTACAAGTAGTAAGAAAGAAAGCTAAAAATGTATATTTTATTAGTAATTCTTGTTCTTCAATATAAAAGAAAATTCCAAAACATGTCAAAAGTTCGGCCATTCAAAAGAAGATCACCCCCTTAACATTTTGACTGCAATGTCACCCATATACCAGTGACACTTAAAAGCTCTCTCACGCCAAATGCATTTTAACGTGTAGTTTTCTCACGAAAGCTTTTATGTTTTGTTAAAGTCTTAAAGTTTCGCATATTTTGGATGAAATCTTTTTATCGAGCAATTGTCGCAGTCATACAATATGGATCCAGACATGAGTGTTTGTTACTAATAGAATGCTCATACGAAATAAAGTCAAATTATAAAATACAAAGGGAAGAAAAGACATGTTTTTTGGTCACATTGTGAATTCAAAGAACTCAGAAAAAATACCTTTAATATAGCCAAGATAAGTGAACAGTAGAATAATTACGGAGCTGATCTAACTCTCTATGATAAATAGTTAAACAATATCCAAACAAATAATCTAAAGGGCCTAGAATTATTCGATGGAACTGGTCTCGCTGGAATTACCTTTAACTCCACTTTTCAGATCCTAAAGTCTGTTTAACAGTGCCAAAGTAAGCTTAAATGTGTTCATAGAGACTTCAAAACCGTGCAAATTATTACAAAATTTTGGAAGTTACCTATAGTCTAATTATAGACATCATCAAATGTTTTTCAACTACTCATGGTCAGAAGATTAACCACCACAAAGATACAAAATATTACTGCTATTTGTTGATTTGTTGCTGCCAATTGGCAAATCCAAAGTCAGATTCTATCTCAGATTCTAAGAGATAGAATGTTAAAACTGAATAATTTCATCAAATTCAAACTTTTTCTAGACGTCTATGATAACAAGTTAAGTATCTTAGAGACTCTCCAACGTTATTTAATACAAAATGAATTTAACCAGGTATTCGCCAGGCGATGATAGCCGCACAGGTAGACATAACCAGAAGTTTTTCGCATTTCTGCAATAGATACATTCAGTTCAGAGAGTTGTTGCATTTGCAGGCAATATAAATTGCTATGGCATTTTAAGAAAGGGATTACGTTGAAATTTCGTAACACACGCCACTTGTGCGTTTGAATTGTGGGTCTTCACCTCCAAACAAATGCGCCAAAAAGCACGGAGCCAGCAAATGAAATTATTGGTAATTGCATTTTTTTAAGGATTAAAATGTTGCCATTTTGTTAAGGTGCAAATCTATTTGTAAAGCTGTGAAGGTTAAAAGAAAAAACAGACAACGTCTGGACAGGGGGCCAGGGGATGGCGCCTAGTCACAACCGTCCGTTGTCCGACGCATAATTTGAAACGCGAAAACTTGAAAGCTGAGGAATTTCTATGTTCACGAAACACGTGTGTGGCCTCTGCCATACCCGTGGTAATTATTGGCACACTCATAAGTTTATTAGTGTACTTTCTGGGAGTTATATCCAAAGATGAGCCACACCTTAATCACTTTAAAAGGAAAATAATTTAAAAATTGCATTCATAATTCACTGAAAACTGCATGTGCTGCATTTACATGCACTCAGCTTAATGCCTGGGTACAGCAGCTATTTCATCATGCAAGTTGTTTTGGCATATCAAACCTGATGTAGAGAAGCAACATGGCTCGCATCAAACAGCTGATCATTGCAGAGTTCGAATTCGTGACGAAATGAACTTATTGAAACTTTTCAACGAATTAATTACTTGGGTTTATGCTCAAAGAGGCATAATTGTTGGCTAAGCATTATCTTTAGAAATATATGCTTGGCTTACTTATAAAAGGATTGTTTATTTAGAAATGGCACCCAATAATTACTCAAACCCTGACAAAGTGACCATTACATTTATTACGACCTAATTGAGAATCTGATTTTGTATTTGAAAGGAAACTATTTCCCAAACTCACACCTTAAATGAGGTGAGGAAATTTCATAATCAGCTACAAATGGGATAATGCGAGAATATTTGATATTCCAAATTTCTAAATTGTGTGCTTTTAAAATTCTAATAGTGGACCATATCAAGAAGCTAACATCTATAAAGATAAGCAATACCTACAATTACAATTATACATTACTTAATTAATGAAGTAATGAACATATGCACAATACTATACATTCCCTACACCAATGAATTTTAACACAGGGTTTTCATTGCGAATTCATGATTTACATTGATACATTGAAAAAAATGTAAGGTTCAAGTAGGGTATTCCATTTTCGTTGCGACTCCAATTTGTGACTTTAATTTGATAATAATTCAAGACCTTTCGTTCAAAATTAAGAAAAAAAATGAACAGAAAACGCCAAATTTCTTTGGTACAATACCCACTGCATTACGCTTTCATTAAGAGTACACGTTACCTTACCGTTTCCATTACCATGTGGTTGATGCAAACGATTTCTGTTATTCTTCGACGAAATTATTCAACACTATGCTTATCAATGGCTCGATTTCCTGCTCAGATATAAAGAAAAAATTTATGCGTGCAGTGCTAGAAGCCTCTACCTCCGATACGCCTCTGATTACCCACCTATATTTTTCGAAATGAAAAACACAGTGAAATCTTGATTCTATTCCGGCATATGATACCACCGCACACCACAACTTGAGGACTGCCTTATTTTAAGTTTTTACAATAACTACTGACTTATATGAGATGAACAAGGGTGTAGAGCTAATCTTTGAATCTAGGCGAGTTAGAAATTTCTTTGTCTGACTACCAGTATATTCGTTTTAAGTTCGATGCAGTTGTGAAAAATCAGACTTTGTATAGGAATCGTTAAAAAAACAGACAGACAACTTTACTCATTTCAATACCTAGTGCAGGCGTTGACAAAGAAGGGAGGGTTATCGCGACTGCACTCATCTACTCTTATGAGTCCCCATGCGCTATAAGGAGGATAAGGAAGGATTGCGAAGCTCCGCAGGTCACGCATAAAGTCAAGGTGCAGATAAGGAACGTTCGGCATCAATACAATAGGGCAAAAGAGTGGCGCATGGACTAACTCGATTGGGCAATCCTTAGAGATTTTAATGGGAAAGTACTCTTTCGGCTGCTTCAACATTATTATATGTTATTATTAGGTTTAACCTCTTTTCAGTAAAAGCCACTGGAATATATTTGCGATTGGAAAATAAGGTTCCCGATAACTAGATACAGTCTGTGTATAAGAAGGGAGAATCTGTGGACTCTACTCATAATTACCCATGGAGCTACTGTGTAGTAGAAGACTTTGGAAATTAAACAAAACTGCAAGATCTTGGAGAGCACGACGGTTTACTTAGTATGTATATCGGAAAATTGGAATTTGTTTTTTGGGACTAGATTTCGGTTGTGTTAAGGTTAATTTTTTGAGTTAGTGTCATTATGTTAGTGTTTTACCGTTCATTTTAGAGTCATATATATATACACATGTGTATTAGAACTATTTTACTGGCGTCACATCTCAGGTTGTAGTAATACAATTTTTAATGACTGGTAACTTTTAATTACTATTATTTAGTGGTCACGTCAACATTCGTGCTCCTTTTCAGTGGTATGCACACAATCAGCAAAATTCTAAATAGTTCATTAGATGCGTGGCAAAGATATGCCGTAGATACAGTAGACATTGCTCCTGTTATACACAGATGTAGTTGGACAGATCTCACTGCGATGTTATAATACGATTACTTTCTGCATAACGCTAGATAGTATCGAAGCATTGTAGATCTAATATATCATATGTACCTTCAGTCCAAATGTTTTCCCACAAGTTGTCTTGAAAGACTTGGGAAATAGTCCTTTAGTTTCACGTCCTACCTCATAACACCACTCCTCTACTTTAGTGTCGCATGCTGAACTCACGAAATATCAGAAATCCTTGAATATTATTGCAATACCATTTGCGTACACCTATTTCATCCCGGTGCACTCCTTGTCCATCCTCGAAAGCAGAGCTTTCACCACAACGCTACTAGATTCCACACTAAAGAAGGACACATTTCTAGCCGTTTCATCCCATCATCAAGCAAGTCAACCGACATCATTATTGCTCATAGCATGGGTTTTCGATGCCTCCTTAAGACTCTGTTGCACGACCTCTATTTCACAATACAGAGCCATACTCTTTACCCAACTATGTAGAATGGCTCGGATGTAAATCCTTCATTTCTAATGAATTATTTTCCCTTCCGGAACTTTCTCCGACACTTAAAGGATGGAAAAGACTAGGAATCTCCCGACTTCCCTCCTCCTAAATATCCCAAAATGGATCTCAAGACGGACTTCAAGGGTCTTCCTGGCCTTAATTGCATCTCACTGTTCCACTGTCCATCTGCTTAAGCATTCTGACTAATTACGCGAAATCTTAGAGTTGTATAATATATACAGTCGTTTCGTAAAACTGGAATTTAATGTTATTGAAAGATTGCCTATATGAATCTTTATTTTTGATTCATAATCGTTGTTCATTTTTCGTTAATACAGCATAAATACCTGCCACAAAAAGTACTTGAACAGAACGCCAAACGTACAAAAAAAACTATTTATTAGCCCTTGAGAGTCTTCCAGGTAAAAAATTTAAGCAGTTTCTCATAAATACATAATTTTCGTTACGAATATTTTTATAAAACCACAAATCCAATAGTAAATTATGGGATATTGCCAATTATTTTGCAGAGAGAATTTCCCTTTGTATTTATTCAATTTTTCGAATAATTTTGAATTGAAATTTTCTGCTCAAATTATTTTCGATTGTTTGATTGCAAGTTTGCAATGAACTGTGTAATGTCCGCATTGCTCTAAACATTGTGCAATCGTAATTGAGATGGAATTGTTTATAATGTGATATGGTACTCAATTTTAAGAGTTTACATCGCAAAATTCAACTTTTAAAAAGCCTTAAGTTTTCATTCCTTTTTAGATTTACAGCAAAAGTAATCAATCTAACAAGAAACAAGTGAGTCTCATTATCTGCTGTTATGATCTTTAAATAAACCGATTAAGTCAGTGATATTACTATTATTAAATGCGACCCTGTAACCCTAGTCATCCGAAAAATATAGGTGGTCAGCTTTTAAGTTTGCCGTTGTAAGTGATTCCTCATTCACTACGGATAGACCAAAAATTTTTCGGGACAAACCCCAATTCTAGCAGGACAAATTTCAATTTTATTGATTAATAATAAACATTCAGTTTTGTTTGGTAATTTCTACTTTTTTGGATATTTCACAATTCAATTTGGAATTTCCTCAATTTAATCTGAAAACGCTATATATATATATAGAATAAAGCAAACCAAACTCCAGAAAGAAATCAGGTAATGCGTGCAATACTTGATTTGATAGCCGGACTAAGGGGCCATAACGTCACCATCAGACGACTTCTTCCCATCGCATGACCTTGGACAGATTCTCCTTAAATAACAGTTAACTTTGACAGGAACAAAATCAAGCCAACTTTTTCTCCAGAAATGGTAAATGCAAAAATAAGAGCCTACTTTTTCATTCCCAGGAAATATTACCATCATTTCTGATATTGTAAAAAGAAAAAGAAAAAAAAAATGAATAAATAAATATGTGACATTTCTGAGTGCCCTCCATCACAACAATGATATAAATAACCGCAAAGCTAAAAAGTCCCAGATAGTACTAAATTATAGCAAATGGAAAGGAACCGTGGCCACATTGGATAAATCTGTCTCTTGTTATATTTGTGAAAGGAGAACGAAGCGCTGGCCTTAAGCAGTTTTTTAGTAGTTGATATATTCATTTATAACGTTTTTGTTTTATTGACTGCTACCAATAATGATTGGAAAACAGGTTGTCTCTGTAAACATCGATAGTTTTTGAAAAATAAGGAAACAACTTGTCAACCCATATATCCAAAAAATAGCAACGAATGTATGAAACCCCTATCGACAAAATGTAAACTGGAAATATCAATAAAGGAACTAAGAGAGGCCGTTGTCGATTGTGTCACAAAAACAAACAATAAAATTCATTTAGTTTGTGTACCTTGTAAGAAATTCATTTATAAAAACGTTCTCAAACTATATTTTCATGTATTTGATGCGATAGTAGGGCCTTTTCAGGGATAATCAACAAATTGTGATAAAATCTTTTATCCAGCCATTTCCGATTTTTTCGAAAGTTTTGCTTATAGTAGGAAATATAAGGGTAAGGAAAACTGTAGGATATTAATGAACTACAGCGCTTTGTTCAAGAATTGCAACAATCGCTTATTTATGAAAAATTTTGGTATTATTATGTTTAAGAATTCATTATTTTTCTGTTTTGTGTATTAGAAAAGTCAAAAAGGATTCCTTTTGTATCGAAAGCATCCTATAAAAAGCATAAAAAATATAATTGTAGAAATATGCTGAAAAAAACTATTTCAGGAATCAGGATAAAGCACTTTATTCTTCAATATTCTGGAAAATTTCAAGTTTTAAGACCCTTCTAGTATCTACCTGTGTATGAATTTTTTGGACGCCAATGGATTCCTAAGGTATTTAATCTTAAATATGATACAAAAATATCTTGGGAAGTATAGTCCTCAAAATTTACTTGAATAAAAATACTTATAAATCAAGTAAGGCGAATTAAAAAAGATCTGGAGAAGCTCTGAGATTGCAAGAAGGTGCCCGACGATCATTTCTAAGATATAAATGTCCCAGGTACGTTGAAGAAGTAGGTTTTGATAAAAGAAGAAAAGAAGACAGAAGCTATTTAGAAAGAAATATGCAATATTTTGCATGTCCGAAAAAAGCAATGACCATTGAAAAATTATATATATAATATGACGTAATTGTGCAGCACTAAAAGCACTGAGTTAAAGCAACGAATACTGTTTCTCCTCCCGGAAGATTGGACCGTTGGTAAAATAACGTCAGGCTGTAATACCTGGCTAGAAGAAGCAAAGCTTTATCAGAGAACATTGACGATTACATCTAGAAAAGGGAGAACTTCGGTAATTGCTATTTCAAATAAATTTGGAAATTTCTATTGCAGTGATGAAGTCAACCATCTAATTCCCGGAAAGAAGGATTTATTTTTGTAAAGGTTATGTAAATAAAAATTCTCTAAAGAGAAGTTCGCATACCTGTTTTATCCTCATATTTCCTAAGATCGACGAACATGTACAGAAAAACTTAATCTTGGAAATTTGAAAGAGATTGTGGACATTTTAGAAGATTTAGAAATTTGCTACTTTACGCCCAAGGCATTGTATTTCGACTGGTGTCAGTAGTATGCATTCCACATGCGTTTACACTATTCAGCAAAATGATGATCCAATTGATGATCCAGTTTTCTAACATAAAGTAATCAACGAAAGAGGGAGACGCTTACATTGAAAATTAAAAAGGTTTAAGTATGCTGATATGCAAATTTGATAATATTATACATAATACAATTCTTGTATATGTGTTTCAGTGGCATTTCGTAAAATTCTTAAACAAACATTTTAGTATAATAAAAGAAATTTACTAATTTTTTGTCGGCTCATTAGCATAATATAATAAAAAACTAAATTAAAAATTTAACAAACCCCCGACACAAAAACCTAAGTTCCCGTTAAAAAGTAAAAAATAATAAAAAAACTCAATCTTAAAGTACCTAAGTATGTATTAATAATTCTAAAAAAATACGTCGCGTTGGGGGACCGCTCCAAATTATTTATTATCTACGATTTTTTTTCATAAGTATCACATGCCTACCTACAGGGTGGGCCATTTAAAGTGGAAGCATTTGTTTGTTAAAAAAATAAAAAATAAAAAATATTTTTTTTTGTTTATTTGTAAAATATTTTATTTTGATCTAAGGAGATTTCTTATAATTACTTTTTAAAAATGATATCGCGCAAATGGCCACCTCTGGACTTGGCAACCAAATGTGTCCTTTTTTCGGCGTTTTCAATCACGTTGGCCAATGTTTCGGCGGATATGGCGGCAATTTCTTGACGAATATTGTTCTTGAGGGCAGCTAGAGTCCTTGGCTTGTTAGCGTATACCTTGGATTTCAAATAACCCCACAAAAAAAGTCAGGTGGCGTCAAATCAGGTGATCTCGGTGGCCAGTCAAAATCGCCATTTTTCGATATCAGTCGCCCAGGGAACAATGGTCGCAATAAATTGATTG
>QYTT01081373.1:8486-24359 GCA_006980735.1 Dasypogon diadema
AAAAAGAGCTTTATAAACGCTACACAGGCTAGTGGTGCACTCATCCTAATCGAATTAAGATTATAATTGCTTAGCGGGCGATTTTTCCCACACAACACCAGCAGAAAAAAACGAAGTAATTAAAGTTTGTAACTTTTCCTGTACTTTGTCGAGTTTTCAAAGTTATTTAAAGGTAATTTGCTTAAGTGAGGCGGGGGAATGTTGGTAACGTTCTTTTCACAGAGAGAACAATTGCATGAAAAATTCTGATGAGGGAGAAAGCTTGCAAAAATGTGGGAATGTGTGGAAAAGATATTTCACAAGAAGTTTATTTATAATGCAAAAAATGTCCACAAGTGTGTTACACGGAAATCAGCTCTTAAAATTCCAGGACTCTTTTACCATTATTTTTCTCGTTACGTTATTTATAAGTTTCGAGGTAATAAGACTTAAATCTTTATATTTAGTAAAGTACAAGAGGGGTTTTTCTAAAAAATTACAAAAGTTAGGCGGAGGGAAAGTTTTAACCTGACAAATGTTGCAAGTAAGCTACAATTTTTGGCATGAAGATTTTACTTTGTAACATTCCAGAGGCCTCGCAAGTAAATTTTTTGGCAGTAGTACACAGATAAATCATCATATCTTTTGCAGGAATCCGACTGGCGCGCACAGATCCCACTAAGATACTAACTTAAGTGAAATTTTATATGAAGGACATTCATGTAAATGTCGTCATGAGGATTGTATTGAATCTATTGAAAATTATAAAGAAGTTAATGTGAAAGAGTTAGGACCAGAAGAACTGGCATTGGCACTTATACGTCAAGACAAGACCTTTATCCCCAGAAGACTCTATGATGGGAATATTCATGAGGTTATTTATTGACAGATCTTACAACATAACGAAGCACTGGGCGCGGGATTGGATTTGTAGCAACTGGAGACACCTCGGAAGGCTTTGCATAGGAAAAGGTTTTTTATTTCTCTGCAACAGCATTAGTTAAAAAGTCCAGTCTAGATCTAGTTTCATTTTTAATAGTTTTGCTCGGCACACAAATTCCATTGAGTACAGAGATCTGTGCGATGTAAGAAATCAAATGTTTATCCGATGGTTATTTTGGTCGGAAATGAGCCCTCTGCTCTTCGTATAGGATGCGCTCATTAAATATATCTGTAAACCATTCGGAAGACGTTACCAGATAATAATTAAGAATAGCTAATATATTTCCAATTATATATATATATATTATTTCCTTTCTCACATATTTTGATGCATCTACAAAATCCAGAGTCATACGGAGCCCAACAATTTTTAATCACAGATTAAAGAGAATAAGCTCTCGGTATCTCTAAACAAAGGATTATCAAGATACTTCAAGGAATTGATCGCTGCGCTTAATTCTCTAGGATTTTTGGCTACATGTGAGGCCAGTTCAAAAAGATTTAAAAAAATCATTAAATGGCCTTCAAAATCGAAGCAGGTATACAGTGGAGGAAATTCGTTTAAGCGCATACACATTCATAAACATTTTTTTTTTAATTTTATATAATTTTTATGTGTTTTTTAACAAAGTAAATACTTATTTTAGTAATATGTCTACTTAATTCTAGTACAAACATAAAATAATATATTCCTACATTCAATTAAATTTCGTAAAACAAAATAAAATTATATGTATTAAGGGGAAAATTCGTTTAAACGCATGAAAATTACATGACGTATAAATTAAGTAGATTTTCAAAAAAGGATATATTTTTTTGCTTAATATTTGGTGTGACTGCCGTTCTTTTGAATCACTTGAAAAATTCTATCTGGCATAGATTCCAAGAGTTTATTTAAAGTATTTATTTCGATGGCTTCCCAACATTTAAGTATTTCTTCTCCTAAGCTTTGAACATTGTCATATTGGCACCCATTTGCATAAATTTCTCTGGCCATTATACCCCATAAATTTTCTATAGGGTTAAGGTCAGGGCTGCAAGCGGGCCAATCCATCAGGGTAATATTTCGATCCTGAATCCAAGCCCTTGATGTTTTGTAGACGTGAACTGCTGCATTATCTTGCTGGAAAATTACATTATTGTCGTCGAAATTGTCCTCCAGATATGATATTAAAATTGCATCCAATATCTCACAGTACTTTTCCCAGTTCATAGTTGAATTAATTAGACATACTTTTCCATGAAATGAAAAGGCACCCCAAACCATGATACCACCTCCGCCGATAATTTCTGCTCAATTTTGGAGGGTTGTTGTGACGTAAGTCATGCCAGTAAGAGCTAAAACCGTCTGGCAAATCGAAATTGAACTTTTTTTCGTCTGAAAAAATCACTGTCTTCCATTCGGAGGTCCAATGCATATGGTGTTTGGCAAATAGCAGACGAGCAGCTTAATGGTTTTCCTTTAATGCCGGTTTTTTTGCTGGTTTCTTGAAAATTAGGTGAGGATTTCCAGATAAGATTTGTCGTACCCGTCGTTTTGTTACTGGTAGGTGCAATTTTGTTACAGTGATGCCGTCAACCGATTTTTAGATGCCTCCGCGCGAATTTGATTTTTTTGTCCCCGTGTTAGTTTTTTATTTCCCCTGGTTGGGTGTTTTTTCCATATTTATCACCCAGTTTTACGCAATTCCGTATTGAATACTTAGAACGACCAATCTCGATCGCTACTTTCCTGTTGGATTCGCCCCTGCCACGCTTTTGTTACCAATCGTATTTAGAACCCCAGCACGTCAGTTAAGATCTTTCAGCAATCTCCTGAATACAATCTATAGACGATCTTTATCCACAATTTTCTGATGGCAGACACGAGTGAATCCTATGATGCACCTACAAATTTTACTGAACACTATACCGTAAACTTCGAATGTAGTACAATTGTCCTTAGCAAAATTTCTCATTAGATAATGGTATGCAAATAAATCACTTCCAATAACAAGCACACAATGCTTGTCGGTCTAATATCAGCAAGTATTTCATTTGCGACCATCAATATACGGCTTCTGTGTCAGATGTTAAACTGATGTGTTAGTAATGTTCGTTAATAAATATTGGTGTCAATGTTTCTACAATTTTGACGAATTCTTTGTTTTCATATCTGAGTTAAAAATTTTCTCTTTGATCGTTCCATTTGTGTTGCATTAGAAAGAGTTATCTTCAATTTTATTAATACTTATCCTTATTCTTTTTCTTCCCTTCATCTCTCACTTCGAATGCAATTGACGACCTTCCTAAACGAACACTAGTCATGCCAGCGTTTACATAATTTCAAAGAGTTTGGAGTGTATAAGACAGTGTCTGGTAATCTGCTCTTTTAACTTAACACTCATCATTTTATTTTAATCTTTGTTTTCTTATCTGGATTGAAGGTTTCCTCTCTGATAATTCTATTTATATAACTGCGCTGAATAGTGTTTATTTCCAAATCTTATATATCATCTATTTTGATGCGGCGCAAGGCTTCGTACTCTGTCCCATTCAGTTTTGGTCTTTTCTAAAATATTTTATTCCTCGCTTCTAACCCTAATTTAACTGGAGGTATTACTTACGGAAATTATCGACTAGGAGTCTTTATATTAATCAGTCTCGTTTTGTGCTTCTTATCGAAAGTGGTAGAACTTGCACACTGATAAAAAACTAATTTCTTAAGGAACAGAAAACTACTATCAGGCTCATGTTGAGACTTCTACCCTTTGGGTACTCATAATCAAGATTACCATTATATTATATATATAATTTCACCGTGTCCTTTCTACTGGATTCTCAAGCTCTAATCTTCCCTATTTACCTTATTTCGTTTGCCATTTCACTGCTCAACACCTTTCTACCTCATTAGTTTGGCTTAGGAAAGGGTCATCTAGTTTTTTTATTGGAGTTCCACCGGATTCTATGCTAGGTTCTTTGTTGTTTAGAGTGTTATTCTTCGGTTATTCTTGAGAATTGCATTTCACTCATGATACTTAAGACTGCTATTTTTAAGCTTTATATTGCCTCCTGAGCTATTTAGTCTTTTTGAATTTGAATATTGTCGACCTCGCTCTTAATGATATGTATTTGAATTTCGGAAGTTTTATCATATAAAAATCGTACATATGCTATCTAGGCGCGACAAAAATACGCTGTTAATTAAAAATTAAATTCTTACGTTGTAAAAACTGTTCATTTGTGAGACCGTCTCTCGACTTTTACTCAAGCTTTATATCGTAACAACTGGTTGACATTATTCCCGGCTAAAGCAAATTTTCTCCGCTTACTTGAAGTATAATTCCACCCAATTACATAATCACACTACTGCTCTTGTGGTGCTTTATTATAGTACCGAAAAAAATCCAATTACCACAAAGCACATCCCTCCTTTGAACCATTAGTAAAAACTGGGAACTTCTTATCCTGTGCAACACATGCCTACGCTCCACAAATGTATCAAAAGGGGACTCATTCTCCATTAACTTCAAGACGTCGGCAGTGGATGATGGTATTGTTGTAGAATGGTTTAAGCGAGATACAAGGACACCGACATACTCTTTAATATCCCCCAGAATGTAAGCTATGAAAACCCTGCGTAATGTCTCAATTAATTAAAGAACTTGAGGCCTACAGAAGCGTAGTCTGGGAGCCCTATAATGTCGTGTACATATGCCAAAATTACCCCCTTTTGTACGCACAACGGAGCAAATATTAAGCTCTACCAGTGCCTGGCATTTGCCACTCCTAGATAAATGGGGCTAAGAGTTCCGTTGTTATAATAAACATATTAAACTTGCTTGAGTGATTGGAATGTTTTCGTAATGCCACACAGGAGAGCAAGCTTTGTTAATTTAATGAAGGAATGCTAGAAATCCCCTAATCTGTGCAGATATTTTGCGTATGTATTTCAGTCTGAATTGTTGCCCCAGTCTCAGGCAAATGAGCTAATCATAGTTTTCGGGGGATCAGAGATCTTATGTCAAGATAACCTGACGAAAGTCAAATTGGAACACCCCAACTAGCTTGACAAGCCACAATGGAGCTGAATTCCACAAAATCTAATAATTCCATCATGTGCTTCCGTTTACCTCTCTACGTTCCATCAAATTTCTTCAAGTTGTTGAGTACTGAGCGTAAGGGATATTAGGGGCTGGTATTATTGCCCCAGCACTGAAATAAAAGTGCTTTTTTTCTATTATTCACACTGCAGACAAATAAAATATTAACATCTTCTCACGTAAAGTGTGCGGCAAGGTATTCAACCTCAGATTTTCGAGGGCGCAGCAGCCGAAGGAAAAGGTTCTTACCATCAGCCGTAAATTCTGTTTATGCCTCATAAAATCTGACAGGGTTTGGTACGTGCCAAATGGAAGATTTTTACTTCCATCTCGCACTGTATAAGCCAATTTCTCTCTATTGATGCGTGTACACACCCATAATTCGGTTTATTTTCAGTCATATTGCTTTTAACCTTCGAGTGATAAATATGAAAACTTTTTCCATTAAATTGACAGGCGTTTGCTTTTATTAATATTTTTTCTGCCATTTTCATTTTCTTCATTTTTGATGTGGGTGGAACCTGATCAAATTACCCCGAAATAATTCAAAGAGAAGACCATTTTCGTAAAAAACTGAGGTCTGCGAAACACCAAAAAATAATAAATAAATTTCGAGGTGCCGATTGTTCTTAGATAAGCCAGGAAATTATGATAATTTCCCTTAAGTTACATCAAATAAATTCTCCATCGAACCTAGGTGCTGAAGACTCTGCTACACGAGCAACAGGAACCACGTTCGGTAAGAGATAGAAAGATCGAATCATGCGTATCTCGATTTGAACTTGTAAATGAATACAGAAAAAGTAGAGGAAAGCTCAATGATAAATGTTTCGAAAAAGTTTAGAGAAGAATCACTCACTCCTGGGCTGTTGATAAGGAAACCTTATAAGGTGTGTGGTATAGCAGTAGTGGAGCTCTCTTCGGAACTTTAACCAATGAACTATGTAGACAGTCTTGTTTTATCAATTCAAGAAAGTACTCGTATATGGTTGGATAGTATACCTTGAAGTTTGTGTAGATAAGTGGCTGTTGAATTGTTACCATGCAGGCTCCTGAGCAAGTACAATTAAATACTTTACCACGGCATGGAGTCCCATCACGGTGAACCGATAAGGATTTGTAATCGACAGATTTATTTTCTAGATAGGGTCCATCTCATGCAAGCTTGAAGGATGTTCTATTTAAATCTGTTCTTAAGGCAGCGAGCGATCTTGTTAGCGGCTTGGGAGCAACAATCGGATCAATCGCCAATAAAATAGCCCCAATGGCTCAATGAAGCGGATTAGGCCATATATTAAACTAAATTACGAAGCTCTTGTACTTTAACAAAATAGACGCCAGGGGTAGATGAGCCTAAAAACGGCGTAAGTGTGACCACTTGGGAATCTTCTTCACGTCCCATGAAACTCACTGATCACTGTCTGTCGATGACGAGAATGCGTCTGTTTCTCTTGTCACAAATAAATAATAATAATAAATTTCCATTAGACCACCAATGAGAAGGAAATTCTGGAATTGCTACTTGAATCTTATTTCCGGAGATCGTTATTGCACGCTCGTCTATGTAACAGATGCAGCCTGAGGTTTTGTACCCAGCGGTTGATTTAAAATGGAGGTCCACAAAACCATAATGCTAAGTAGGATCAAATGGGCACCTAAGCCTGCGCAGGTGACTTCGTCTTGTACGTGAAAGAGATACATGATAGCCTATATGTTAATATTTTCAGAAGATGCTGTAAAGATTTAGTACAAATGTGTAAACATGTAAAACCATAGACTAGGATATTAAGGCTGTTAATTCTCTTATAACTCGCTGTAACCAACTACGTACTTTTGGATGCACTCTTAATGTGGCTTCTATTTCATTTTCTAGTCAAATTTCGTCATTTAATTCTCTCGTCCAACTTTCTCATCATAAGCAGCTGTTGAGCTCCCTTATGTTTTGCTAGGGTTTCAAAACACGCACTAGTACTTCCTGTTCAATAATAGGCTTTATAAATTCTCAATATCGAACTTAAAGTTAATAAGTGATCAAAAAGTGTACATAGCTGATTAAAGCAGGCGTGCCGGAAGGATCCATCTTAGGGCCTTTACTCTTGAACCCAGATTATTGCAAAATGTCCCAGGATCACATGTAACTATTACAATTTACAACTAATACAGCGTTGGAAAGCCAACAGTGTTTACTTTCGAATTTGTAATTCTGTGATATTATTGGCAGGACTTATAGACAGGCGTATTAAACCAATGATTCTGTTTAGAACATCAAAAAATTGAAGGCAACGAAATGGGTGGTATTTTAGCAAGATGGCTTCATCATCATAGCCAGCGACGACCGCCGTAAGACCTTAGCCTTTTCTTCAACTATGTCTCTTTTCACGAGGTCAAACTACCACTTTAATGGTTCCTTTCGGAATTTTTCTCCAGCACAATCTCGGGCATCCTGCGACTGTTCA
Organism: Dasypogon diadema; assembly: GCA_006980735.1. Classification (NCBI taxonomy): domain Eukaryota; kingdom Metazoa; phylum Arthropoda; class Insecta; order Diptera; family Asilidae; genus Dasypogon; species Dasypogon diadema. Next base: position 15,946 of record QYTT01081373.1, read on the forward strand.
TTCTGAACACGTAACTAAGTCATCTAAGTATGTTAGGGTAAGCCTTATTGGAAGGTTTCCAAAGCTAAAATAGTACTTGATTTAGCTATTTACTAGGTTTAAAACTTCGCGAATTTCGCGAGTGAGGTAACCCAAACTCGCAATTAACTCCGAAACCCAAATCGGAAACTAGGGTGAAGTGAAAGCCATTTCTTGACTCTTCATTGGATATTATGAGCTGAGGCACCTGTTGTAGATTTTGTTTGACGAAGGGCGTGGCAACGGTTCAAATCCCTTCGAATTAGGCTATTGTAGGATTTAGATACAGGTAGATTGTCAACTATGTACTATATTCTTCGATTAGCTCTGGAAGTACAAAACGCAATATATGACGCAGTGCTTTACATTCTATCCTTTTATACCATATTTCCCGCTTATTGAAACGCTATGAAAAGGTTAACACAGTCTAGTTTGCTATATCATCCTAGTAACGCGATTTAGTTTACTATTATCATCATAGTAAATGTAAAGTATCTTTAGGGATACCTGTTTTTTTTTTAATGTCGCCATTTGCTAATTTTCGATATGCATAAACCCGTCATTAAAAAAGAATTGAATTAGTGTCGATATCCGGCTTAAAAACAGTGCTCAATTTGAATGGTCCACTTTAATTATTTCTCATCATCTACTACCCCTTATTTTGTGAATTGAAGCAGTGATGCATTCACATTTGTTAAGGAAGCAAATTATAATTAAAAGTTTTAGAGTTGCTGAAATATTTCCTGTCAAAAGCCGTAAAAATAATTAAAGGCGGCTAGGATTTCAGCAATACTTCAGCCCATAGCACATAAAAGAGATTCCCTGAATGGTTTGATTACAGTTTCATTAAATTCACAGAACGCAAAAAAAAATAAATAAATAACAAAACCTTTTACACGTCCATCATCAAAAATTACTCTTTTTACATTTACAAATGAAATCAACCCTGAAGAAGAAAAATATTTGGGTTGGATGTTAAAAAAGGGGTTCAATTAAACTGAAAGTCTCTGCCACCAGGAGACAAATATGTTTTTAAAATTGCTATACATTTAGCCATTTGCGTTGTTGAAAGTTTTTAATTAAAACGAAATAACCATTGTGACGGATTTTTATTGAAAAGTAGCATATCTCATAACTGATGCCATACTTTTATTCCACACACTGACAAAAACCAATACGGTTATTGCACTGGAAACAGGCAAGTTAATATTCCCTAATTGTTTTCCATTCGATAATTTTTTCGGCAGCCATTCATCTTTGATTTTAATGCTTCATTAGTGTTTTTTATGCACAAATTTATAAATGCAATCCCTCTGAATTTGGACATGAAATGAGTGAGTGAAGTGCAAAGGTTTTCGAGAATGAAATCCGTGAGATGCTTCATGTAAAATTGAGAGGACAGAATAAGGCTCATTGAAAAATCTGGTTATTTACCCAATATGAATATAATCTTTGAGGATTTCCCTGAAGAATCCCTTTTGTAGTTTAGATACATCTTCTTTAGTCAGAGAACGATCATCTATCATCAAGTAACGTTCTCTCCTTTAACGCCGGACTTATTCCGATTTCAACTGGAAGAAATATAACAAGGAGATCCTCGTTTTATTTTCAAAATAAAATCGTCACGGCCAAACGGGTAATACTTTAATTTAGATAAAATAGAAACAAGAGTTGTATTCGATGAGGATGCATATTTACTTTATTATCTTAGAGCCCATTTGGATGGAGTCGAAGGATAAGGAGGACTTTGTTGCGGCGAAAAAAAGGATTTTCTGATTGTTTTGGTCTACCTACACTAAAGATTCCATCGATATTCCTCCTTCGAGGTTGAATGAGCTTGTAGACTTTCTTAAAGTGGACTGATTACATCTCATGGCAAGATATTGAAGCTAACGTTTACCATCAACAGTATACCTAAAAAGCTTGGATATTAACCATAAAGGCTACAAATCTGGTCCTCGTCAACTGGGTTAAGAACCTGATCAATCAAAATGCAGGAGATTTTAGATATTATTTATTTTTATTAATGTAGCACTGTTAGTGTATTATTGGGCTTGAAGGTGTTGCATCTTTTCCTATCATTGCTATGTGGAATTTTTGATGAATAATGTTGAAAACACGTTCGATATTTCTTTTCTTAATACTACTCCTACACACTTCTCAGCTAATTCAACTAACCTTTTGGATTTATTTTTCGTTGACTATAAGCATCTAGTTCCCATTTTTAACCAAATATTTGCATCCGTTTTTTTCATGACATGATTTGAATTTTGGATTGGATATATATAATACCTTTCCTTCCTTTCACACCCAGCAATATTTCACATATCGAGATTTTAATAAGAAAAACAAAAAGCTCTTACTTATTCTGATTATCACAGTCGAATGCGATCGTACTTTTGGGCTTAATTCCACTAACAAACAGTTTGACTACGGTACATCTTTAATACTAAGTACCCTTGATTTACTACCAAGATACATGAGTTAGTATCACGTCATAACAATGTCTGTATTAGATAGAAGTGATTTCGCACACCTGACGTAAAGAAAGGATCCCGTGGCCTGCGTAATAGAGTCAACCCTGAAGTTTGAGACTCCAAAAGAACTTATTATTCCCAGCTTTTAAATTCAAAGCACCAAATAAAAAAGTGTAGAATTATTTAAGGTCATCAAATGTTAAATCGTTCAAAAAGAGCAGGATTGGCTTGGATTGGTTGTTGACCCAGATCATCTGAGTCGTATTTGCAGGTTTTCAACATCAAATAAAATAATGACTTTCTTCATTCCAAATTTATTAGAATTTTCTTAATAGGCATTCCACCTTATTTTATATATACTTTTTAATACTATTGTAGTAGACTCCATTCTCTTCCTAACCCTGAGATATATACTCTTTGTATTTACCCATTTGTTAAATAATCTAGAGCCTTCTAACCTATTCGATCATCGCCCGATTTTCTTTTCCCTTTACTCTCAAAACTATTTGAAAGGGTAATATACGAATAACTTTCCAAATTTATTGCTGAAAAAGAGTTGTTATCTTCGTTTCAATTAGGATTGTAGAACTGTCCTGCTGAAAATTTCTGACAACAAACGAATTGCGTTGTATAATGACAAACTGCACGTATTTATCCTTCTAGATTTTTCCAAAGCTTTTGGTAAAGTTCGTTAATCTTTTGTTAAAGAAACTTTGCCAAAAGTACAATTTCTCTCTACCTGCCTGTAAATTTATTTCATCTTTTTTCCGGTTTTGCCTAGGCTCAGGGGATAACACAGTACATTTTAAGCGGGAGGAAATTTTGAGAAAGAGGAGCTTGGTTATTATTAGTTTTAATCTTACAAAGGTCACAAAAATCAATCTCGCGCCTGCAGAAGTGAAAACCTACGGAGCTGCATCTCAACTAACTCGTCTACTGGCATGAGTCTCATTTTCACAGAGTTCATCAAAAGGTTTTTGTTAGGCCTACGTCTTTAAATCCTCTTTACAATTTACAGCGGTATACCTCAAGGTTCCGTCTTGGGGCCTTCAGTTTTTATAAACGAGCGTTTAGTTCATATGTATGCTGATGGCGTACAAGTATATTTATCTCACTCATTTGGATTGATTGAGGCTGAGTTACGCAAGTGAACAATGACCAGAATGGAGTCTATAAATAGGCCGATAATAGCCACCTGATTGGAAATGCTTCTAAGTAGAAAACTATTTACATTTATAGAACATATATTGACGTTCCCTGTTTTGCATCAATCTTATTGAATAGTTCACTTATTCTGTAGAGTAACTTTCTGAAAAGGTATTTTTTCAATCGAACTTTGAGGTGGGATGATAATGTAAACGGTATTGTCAGCAAGGTTTGGAAAACTCTACGTCAGTTATCTTTTTCGGTACCTTTTGTTTCTCAAAATACACGTCTCTTACTAATTAAATCTCCTACCGTCTCTTATCATCTTGCATTATTTTAATGAGGGATTTTCTGATAGTCTGAATCCATCTCCTTCCTTAAACTTAATATCGACTTTAACTTCACTGATCGATAGGTATTTGGATTTGGACGTTTCGATCATTTTTTTCTTCGTGAAGACGATTTTGGATTGCAATCTCAATTTTCATATAAATTTTCACATTATTGTACTACTGCGTAACATATTTATAGCATAAAAATCTTTTAAATTTTTTTAACTTAGTTTTGTTCAATCCATAAAAGATGTTCTTATTAGGTATTCTCAATCGATATAATGTTTTCAAGGTGTGTAGATGAAGAGTAGAGCAAGCTTTTCAAAGCACCCAATCTGCTGTCGAAACGGATGAAAACTATTCCGGTTTCTTAGGCTTTATTAAGAGGATGCGGATAATTAAAACCATATTAGAAGTTGGCCATCATGAAGTCCTATTTCAAATTTCTTCCATGGTTTTGAATGTATAAGAAATTATATGGGAGGGTCGGTAAATCATTAATGGCGGTGGATTAGGAAGTGCAGCCATTTCTCACGGATATGGTGCACATAATTCTTCGCTGACGTTTGAATTTATCAAAATTGTGATCGTGGGGTGTCAAAATCTTTGCATGCAGGACACATCAAAAAATTCAATCAAAAGAGTGGGGATGGATTTGAAGATATTTGGTAGGCTCCAAATATTCAAAGTTCTAATTGAAGCTTTTTGTAGATAAAGAAGTTTGGAGCAACATCTTCAAGTATCTTCATCTGGTAGACTTAGTACTCTTGGGAGGTATACGATTTAAATGGATTTTAATATTAATATTTTTGTAGAACCCTATATTTTTAATATGTCTGCATAAAAGGTAAGCAAGAAGTTCATTTCACGTTAGATCAGAAACAAATTGCGAACTTTCTTCTTTTTCTTTAGGCAAAAGCCTTAACCAAGTAGTAGAATCGTTTAAATTTCCATCCTAACTACTCCAAAGGCAGCCAAGAAACAATAAATTCTCCCATTTGCTGCCTGCATACCTTGAGGGCGTAAGATCTCTCCAAGAGCAGTTTTCAGTGCATCTTCATTTTTTCGGGCTTTTGTAATTTTTATCACATTCACTCCAATTTGTGTTTCTAGCAAATTACGAAAAGTGCAAACAGCCCACACGGATATAATTTGTTCAGCAGGAGCAGAATCAAAGCCCTTTTGAATAGAATGCAAAAGTAAAATTCTGCAGATTCTCCTGCAGCAATAAGACAGCAGTGAATCCTTTACCTCAAACCAATTGGATTCTCCAGCAAATAGGAACCGAAAAGGAAAATTCCTCTTGTTTCTTCAAATCCAATGGAATTCTAGTTTCTCTTTGAAATATCACCCGAAAAATCCAATCTTTTTGTAGCATGGTTACCGAAAAACCTTTTCACTTGCAGCACAAATCTCATAGTTAATCCATAGAAGAGGACTACATGGTTTATTTGTCCTCCAAAAATAATACGCCAACTCTCCACGAAATGGACACTGAAACCCCAAAAACTATGTAGGTGGGTGGAATTTTTAGTGCAGAGAAAAGTTGATTCTGTTCCAGTTGGATTTGTGTACAGCCCATACGAACAAATTATTACAAACCCGGTAACACAATCCCAATTCAGATTTGCACCTGACTTAGGGTTTTTAATTAAAATTGTACTGTTCCAAACGCGTGGGAAACACAACATTTTGGCAACGTGCATTTTCGAATTACAAAGTGAAATTGAATACAATGGAAACAGGTATTTTCACTTGATACCTGATGAAGAAAATGAACACTTCTGGGCATGAAAAGTTACTAGAAACTTTGTGGGAAGATTTATAAATTCATGCTCGGAAGAGATCATGGGAATTGATTAATAAGCTCAAAGGCGTTTAGACTGGAATTATGTAATCTTTGTTGGTGTTTTGTATTAATAACAATTTATCTGGAAATCCGAGAAGTAAATCACTGAAGGAGTACCTATAGACTGACATTATTTCTGGGAACCTAAAAACTTTAATCACACATTTTCGCTGGTTAGATTCCACACGGAACCAGTCTTTCGTCGTCGAAGTGCATAATTGATGGTCACACTACCAGTTGGAATCTCCACGTGCATTTCGCGAGCAGTCCTCTGCGGTTGCAATTTGGTCTGTGTACGTGCTGGTACCGCATTAGCTTCCTGCTGTATTACACCTTAAGAATATCTTGTAAAAGGATAGAGAACTTCCCGGTGTCGGTGATGAACTTTGCTCATAATTTTCCCTGTTATGGTTATCGTGCCCTTTATAGCACCAAGTGTCAGAATTTTTTGGTTTCGACATAATTCTTATTTACATAATGTACTACAGGCCATTTTTTGTCACTAGGAAAACAACAGAGAAATCCATAAATGTTTAATATTTCACTTTTTAAAATTATCAGACTTCATTGAACCGGAATATGCCCCCCAGGTTATAGATCTTATTGAACTCAAAAAAAGGTGGTATCTGGGATACCCGCGGTAACCTCCACGAAACATGGTATCTCGATAATTTCCAACACAAGTATGCAGAGCTAACAGTTGTTCTTCCACCCCAACAACCACTTCCAATCGATATATTAAGTGGAATATAGGCAGGACTTTCGCAACGAGAAAACCATTGCAGGATACAGGGTGCAGGGGTCTTCAGAATTCCAAAGACAACGTGGTCATTCCCACTGTTGCAATCAAATTTAATTGTTTTATTAACAACTTGAAGTCGTAGCTAAACATACGATGAAGGCGGAAAGAACACAAAATCGACCCCGAAAGTAAGCCTTTCTCCGGAAAACTAATGTGGTTTAACTAAAAGAAATAGACGCGCCTTGAAACTGTGGTAAACGCCTCTACCGCTTCGTATGGCCGGTATAGGTCTAAAAGTCGCGGCCACAATGCCCAACATGGAAAGGGTAGACGAAAAAAGACAAGCGCAGGGAATGTTGGTAGCGTAGTAGTAGATCCGAAGGATATTTTCCAGGGATCAAATACCGACGAAAAAGTCCAAGGGAAAAGAACAATTACTCTTTTAATAGGACAGGACGGCAGCACCATCTAAGTATTAGCCAGAGACAACGATGAAGTGGGTGAAGTTGACCATGACCAGACCAGTGATGATGGGATGCAGATAATCCATTTTTTTGTGTAAATGAAAAAACGAAGATACTACGGTGACCCCGTTGAATGCTTAGAAAAGGCTTGTCTTAGAGGCATTGAAGGTATGGATCTTGTAAACTATACTATATATATCGTTCTACCTCGCCAAGTGAAGAGGATTGTCCTCTTCAGATCTTGGATTACCAGAAATATGGACTCCAAGGGGAAGTAACACTCAGATTGCTCTGACAGAGGAAGATGAAAACTTTCGTCTACTTTTCTTTCTGAACTTTAACTTCTTCCGGGTTCCGGGTTCCGGATTCCAGGTACGGTATGGTAAGGCGTCTATAACTATTCTGCGGATGTAGTTAGCAATCAGGTGAATATGTAGATAGAAAATATTTGGATTTTAAGCGGAGTCTGATCTATGATGTGAATTGCACTACTCTTAGAGCCTGGATGACTAGGATAGGGGCTCGATTTGCTACGGAAGAAAGAAAAAAGTGAAATAATGATGTTGAAAGTGATAAGTGGATCATTACACCTCCCGCGAAATAATTTAGATTCGCCCGTAGGAAATCGAGGGTGCTGGTTAAGCTCGAGGAGGTGGGTGCCTTTTTGACTATATCCTTAGTATTACTAACCTAGAAATAGTAAGTGTGAATGATGAATCAACTTTCCTTAAATAGTGGGAAAGCAGATTTGTTGATGAAGTCCGGTAAACCCGCGATCGCAAGCTTTTTTCACTGCCACATTAGGTTTGAATATGAACAACGATTAGGAAGTGCTATTTTCAAAAGAGTTTATGCAATACGAGTGGCAAATCTAACAAAGCAAACCTTTCAGGATTCCATAGAAAACCTCAGAAACAATCCTCAGAGGAACGAGTTTAGTCCCTTTACCGGGAAACAAAAAACCGTGGGCCTGCCCCATTTTAACTTACTGCGGTATGGGGTCTGCGTCACTATCGGTTTTGATGTCAAATTGAGTTGGAGTATTCAACAGGTAACGTTGTAATAAGATTATGGAGAATAAACCTAGCCGAAAAAATGCTGAGAAATTTTCAAAAGGATCATCAGAAAGCAGGACTATAGGTCTATTCGCTACGAACAGAGTCAGAGTCAGATTCCTAGAAGGCTAAAGGCATCTGCTCACAGGCGAAATATATGTTCAAAATCAGAGGAGGAGGTAATCCGTTCCACTCCATAGCATTTGGATAATCGTGTCGCATTTGTCGAACCATCTGCTGGATATATATATATATATATATATATGTATATCTATTGTTTAGGTCTTTGTGACGAAAAGCCATCAAACATATGTCGTCAGCGTAGTACAAG
>QYTT01081374.1:8277-19490 GCA_006980735.1 Dasypogon diadema
TTTTTACTTCAGTTGGAGTTTCTTCATCTTCTAGTACCCATATTTTATTTCACTGCTTCGCGGGCACATCATAATAGTAAAACTACGTTTCATCGCCAGTGACGATTGAAATGATGTTTTTAGATTGACAAACTTTACCATTCGATCAGAATTGCTTGTAGATAGTGCTATTTTTCAGCAAAATTTTGAAAGAAATGCAGGAGCATTTATCCTGAAGGAGTATCGAGAAAAAGGGGTTACTTTCTGATTCTACCAGGAGTGCTAGGGTAACTAAAGTGTACGGTTAAGTGTATTCGGAGATTATCCTAAAAGGGAAGAAAAAATGACGGTTGCCAAAGCCATAATCAAATTCCTTCCAAGATACGCTAATAAAAAAATTTGATATTATGAAACAATACTATTTGTAATTCTATGGTTGGTATAAGTTGGTGGTTGGTTTTTTTTTTCAGAGTTCCTCTTCCCTCGAAGTGGGAAAAAAAATTTACTGAAGAAAAATTTTAGAGATTCTCAATCTTTATATGTATTTTAATTCAGATGTAAATTAAAAGTAGAAATAAAAACAAAAGTCTCATTAAATTTAGTTTAATATATAATCGTAAAGATAATTACAATTTAATTTTGAGTGACTTGCGAAGTAAGTATTCTTGTACAGGCTTTGCACTCGCAATTTTCAAGTTCAACCTTTTGCAAACCAAATTTATCCTTTTACAAATAAAATCCACCATTTCGCATATCAAATTTAACCTTTTGCAAATCAAATTTACCCTCTTGCACATTAAGTCTTTCTTTAAAAATATTTTACTCTATTTTTAAGCTTTTATGAAAAAAATCAGATCAAATGTAAGTTAATTAAATTCAGAATTTAATTTATTTCAAAGATGCACGTCAGACACTTATTTAATAGTAATTAACAAAACGGAAAAATGTAATGTACGGAATTCATAATTAAATACATAATATGTTAAAAATTGTGTGTAGATTCATAATATATGATTTATACACACGTAAGTTACTTTGTCTAAAAGTAAAATAGTTCCCCTAGATTCTCGGCACTTATTTCTGAAGTAATCTACGAAGAAAATCGCAACAAATTTGAAAATCAAGAATTAAAAGATACTTTACTTGTTTACGTTCCACTGAAACGAAAAAGTTCGAAAAAACTTTTAGAATGGGATAGCTAGCAAATTGCTAACATTTAAAAATTTATTTATTTTTTATTTTATTTAATATAGACCTCCCAAAAAAAAATTGTCCGAATTTTCTTGTTAAGGTCCACTCAAACAAGCGAAATATTTTTTACTTTTTGATTTTTAAATCAAAGCTCCATCAACATTTCTTATTGTTTTTTGTTAAATATCTGAAGTAACCGCAAAGTATGCAAGTACTTCATGCCATACTATTCCTCAGATGTTTATGTATGAAGTTATCAGCAGTTGCTACAAAAGAACCATTATTGATTAGATAATGTAAGTGTGCGTGTATTAATATTGGGAATCTACAGACAGTGTTCACATATACCATGTATCTAATTATAAATCCCGTATGTTACATATTTAGTGAATGGGTAGTTACTATTAAACAAGTATTTGATGTATAGATCATTGAGATTGGTACAATTGCGAATTTTCTTGTGCATTTGATATGATTTCTTTTCACAAAACCTTAAAAATAAAATATTTTCATACTAGCACTTGATTTGGGAAAGGGTGAACTTGATTTGGAAAACGTTGAATTTGATTTCCAGAAAGGTGGATTTTATTCGAGAAAGGTTTAATTTGAAGGGTGAATTTGGAGTGCAAAGCCTGTATTATAATTTATATCCTGTCTAGACTACAATTTAAAAAAAATACTTATATTTTAATTCATTTTTAGAGTAATTCTTTTAATTCGCAACCATTTGAAATATAATTCAAAATTGGTGTGTGCTAATATGTAAGTCAAAATTTATTTAAATCCAACCCAAAATTTTTAATCGCGTAGAAAACAAACATCAATATATTCAGTTTTATTCATTTTCCCAGTTAATCTTAATTAGGCATCACAATTAACTTTAAATATGCTGAGAAAAATCAAAAATTGAAATGATTGTATTCCCGCGTTATTCACGTATTGTTGGACCCCAAGCCGAAAATATGGTCGCACGACAGATAAAAAATTAGAATTTATGAGATAAATATCTTAAATTTTAGGCGTCAACTATAGTGAAAAGGAAAAAAACCTCGGACCAACTGTCTTCCATCAAGGTAAGGGGTAATACCTAACTGTAACCAAATAACCCGTGGTCATGTATAATGTAAAAATAAAACTAGATACTATTCGTACCGCATGTAAAGTTTGCTCATTCTATGCTTTTAATTACAACAGTTATTAAAAAACGCATGATGATTTCTTCTCATGTCCCATATTTTGTTTATTTTATGAAGTAATAAATGCAACTGATATCTATTATTGCTTAGCTTTTTTCTATTTTCTCCTGCAGATTACACAATATTCCAAATGCCTGTTTTCGCTCGTTTTCAAAACTCAAACATAAGTAAATTTACAAAAAAGAATTCTTCCAATAAATTGTTGTACAAAATAATTTGGAAAATGTTGACACTCAAAAATACTGAATTGCTATTTTGGGTCATAAATCATGATATATATATATATATACTTAAATATACTTTACATATGAAAAGATACTAAAGAGTAACAAAATAATATACATATAAAAAATGACCTAAAACAAATGCAAAAGTAAGATAAAAAGACAAAAAACCTGTCATAAAAGTAATACAAAAAGGCACATCAGAAGCAAGTATAAATGACTAAAAGGAACTATAAAACAATAACAGAAAAATAAAACTCTAATAGTATCTAAAAAAATCAATTTACCCAAAGAATTTTGAAAAGCAAATATTTAATGCCAAAGGGAAAAAGTGCCCCTATTTACGTGTTGATTTCTTTTAAGTATTATATTTTACAGAATCACAATTTCAAATATTGTTTGTTTAATATTGTTACGTATTTATTTTAGCGAGTGGATTTTGCTGTCACTTTCTCCGCTAGGATTGTCAGATTCTATTTGAAAATATGTACGCTACGATATGGATAATTGGGTGGCTTTCGAGTTTTTTTTATTTCGCCCTTACTTACATTACAAGTTGAATAAAACCGTTTGAAAAGCTTTGCACATAAGAAAATTTACGAATTCTGCGCAAATAGGTTAATATTTCAACATTCATTCAGAATAAGAAGAAATAAAGAAACTCATTCAACATATTTGGAATATATCTGAGACCATAGGTTAATTCGTAATAACTACAAAATTAAAGTTTCTCGTTTTGCGCCTTTTATCGTCAACAATATATACAATATACTTTACTGTATATAATTAAGAGAGTTATCAATGTTGTATCAAAATACCTACAGATACCAAGTAAGAAAAGAAGTTAAACTCTAAGGTATCATAGTTTTTGTAGTTATAACAGAATTTTCACAATTTTGGAGTTATCATTAGTTGACCAGTAGCTACAGATATTCTTTTTCTACTGCCTCAATAGAAATGAACAACATCTAAATACTAAATAAAATAAAACAACATCTTTGGCTTGTTTTTGTTTACATGAATTTAAAAAGAAAAAACAAAAGTGAAGAATGATTGTAAACACGATATCTTATTGTTTGCATGAAAATTGTTAATGTTTCGCCAGATTTAAATTAAATTCGGAAAAGAAAATACGCAAAGGGTTTTGTTGGGTAAACAAGACTTTTCACCATTTCCAACTGAACGATATGCAAAAATTTATTCAAATTTTCTTGAAGTGTGTGACATTTATAACCAAATGCCTTTATGTTAAGATTTGACTAGGTATTTCTTTCGTTCTGTCCCTTCCACGAAATGAGTAAAGAAACACATCCTGAACGTACAATTCGAATTTGTTACACATGGAACAATTTGTACTACCGCGTCTACTAAAGCAGGAATTTCATGACAAAAATTTTTAACATGACTATATCAAATGCAATAGTAAAGCCTACAAGTATGCAATAGCTATCCAGTGGTGGCACACTTTTTTCCGTTAATAAAATAAAATATCCCGTAGAGAATTTACAATTACAACTAATGCGTACTAATTTTTCAAAGTAATTTCAATTAGATTTCAATCAAATTTCTTCAACTGACTGCATTGTTTTCTTACATTTTGATAAAATAATATTGAAGTTATTTTGTGACCTTTTTGTGGAAAATCTTCTGTGAAAGTAAACCCCGCGAACGTAGTAGATACTTATACCATCATTTTATACGCAACAAAGTATATAATAATGACATATTGAGTTAAATAGAAGACTGTTACCTTGGACCAAGTGTACACTACTTTTTGGGTATATCAGTGATCTTAACAATGTAAGTTCTTATTCAAAGGCATTGCTAACTAAGATCTATGCATCATAAACCGAGGTGGCGATCAGTAATTGAAACTCTGTGTTTCTAATTTCGCATTATTTATTATATTCAACGCCTCAACGATTCGACAGATGCCACTTATCGTTATCAAGAGGATGTTTTCTAATTTACACACTAATTACTCATCATAAAATAGAAAAAAAAAACATTTCACTTACTTTAACTAAATCTGAACATATGTAACTTTGAAACAAAGAAGATCAAACGCGGGACAACCATAGAAATAATTTTACCAGAGCAAAATTTTGCCAGAGCTGTTGCTAACTTTAAGAACAATAAAAACAATAACAATAATTGACTTACAAGGTAAATTACTTTTAAAACTCTATGACGATACGATAAAGTTTTTGGCCAATAATAAAAATATAATCATCACAACTGCAGATAAGGGGAATGTTACAGTGGCAATGTGGAGGAGTGATTATTTATTAAGAATGAAACATCTTATTGATGACAAAAATACCAACAGAAAGCTCACATTAGATCCAAGAAACAGGCTACAAAATAAAAAATACTATTATATTAAATATTTGAAAAAAAATGATATCATAACAGATCAAGAAAAACACCGTCTCACTACTCATAAATCGCGGCCTTCTAGGTTATATGGACTCCCAAAAATCCGCAAAACCAATGTTCCTATAAGACCAATTGTTTCCTCGGCCAAAACAGATAACCGGTAGTAAGGAAAAGAATCAGCAGTATTATGGATTCTACGGATTAGTTACATATGTGAAGTAAAGAACTTATATAGGAAAATTACGATCAGTTTTTTATTTACCTTACCTTAGATTACCTCATCAATAGAGCTTACGATATCTCAAAACCAAATGATTTCAGCCTGCAGGAACTGCAGAAAGTAGTAGTTACACCCAAAGTCGTAAAGGTTTTTCTTGTGTTAAAAGTAAAATTATGTTTAGATGAAGAGGCTTTATTTTTCTGTTTCTATAGATAATTTTAATACAGTTGAATCCGGATATATTCGCATGAAGTGGGCAACTCTTTTGCATTCCCGTTTTTTTCTGTGAAAATAACAAATATGTACAATCAAAATCCTCTAACTCTAACTCTTGAATCTGTTCTTCATAATTTCCTAGCGCCCTAACTCGAAACTTCCTTAGACTTAGAGAAGGTTTGACTGTGTGCAGATTAAATTTTAAACGTTTTATAAGTGCTGACAAAAACTTATATCTAACTTATGATCCCCGCAGAAGAACTTTACAGTGCAACTAATCTCGAACTCTTTTCTTCGATTACGATTTCCGAGTGGGCATCAGCCCAATTTTTGCCCATCATCATCGATGTAAAAAAAGACGGACTGAGAAAAAAAGAACCCGTGTCTGCTCTGGATCACAAAAAAGAATTATGTCCAATCCTTTCTGCGATTCCGAATAGAGAAAGATAAGTTCTAAAAACAAAATGTGGAACGTTTTATGTATTTCATATCACTTCTGTCAAAACTCTGTATACGCAAGAAGAAAAACAAGAACATTGAACTCTTTTTATGAATAAGCATTCATAAAAATAATAAGAAACGTTTATATTCTTAACCGCCGATGAGAAAATTCAGTGATGGTCTATGTGGGTGCTGAATCATACAATAATTGTTGTAACACCTAAACTTCTCTGAAATTTAACTAATTCATTTATTTATTTATTTACTTATTTAAGAAGTTATAAAGATAGTATACAGCGATAGCTCCATTTACGTACTACCTACTACTAGTAAATGAAAACTAAATAGAATAATAATTAAAATGAAAATAAAAGAAGAAGGCTGCAAAGTCAACAGAAAATAAGAAAATCAAAATAATAATACATTAGAGAAAAAAAGAGTAAAAGGAAACTAATGATCAGAGGAAAGAAAAGCAAGAGGTATTAAACTAAAATAAACTAAAATTAAGTAGGTATATAAATTAAGAAAACAAAGCAAAAACCACAACTCTTAGGAAGTTAATAATTTAAGAAGAAGTTAAAAGAAAATAGAAACCTATCTCGAACAAGACCAATTTTTTAAATTTTAGAAGGCTAATGTTGTTAGATATATTTTGCTTTCTTTCCACTAGTGTTCGTTCTACAAGAAGGTAGATAAAAATATAACAGGGCTGTATGTTTGAAAAATCTGGCTGCTCGAAGCAGTCCATATTGGAAGTTTGACAAATGTTTTTTTTTATGAGAATTACATTATTTGGAGTCCGCAGTAGCCAGTGGGTCCAATATTTTTTAAGGTATTATCTAAGCTCAGGGGATAACCCTATGATGAACACGGCACAGCTAAGGTAGAGGGGGGATTGGGGAAGATCAGATTGGGGGATCTTAACCTGACAAATGTTGCAAGTGAGTTGCAATTTTTGGCATGAAATTACTGTGCAACATCCCAGTGGCTTCGCAAGTGTAATTCTTGTTAGTAGAAATGTCTCAACCACTGGTATCCAGATATATCGCCGCGCCTTGTACAGGATTGGAATCCACGCCAACAGAAGAGGATATCTGCAGACATAGGGGGATATGAGTAGGTTGAAACATTTTGGAGCACACCGGTAAGTACCAGATGGTATTTTTATGCCCGACAGTTGGCAGTTCGTCGTTGTTGCCTTTGCCATGATTCCTCCTTGCGTTATGAGTATAGCAACAATTTTCACTGTGTAAACGTTGTTTCAACATAAGACTGTAATAACTCACTATTAAAATGTAGCCTCATACTTACTTAGGAATATATTCATAGGCCAAAATAACACGCAAGTTTTAGTCTAACGTTTTATATTCACAATAAAAGTTTTCATTTTGTGTAAGCCTCATGATACACTAAAAGCTAATTCAAGTCATGCCAGCCGCGGCCGGGCGAATATGAGCAGGGATTTCGGAGTGTGAAAAGATTAATGCAATGAAGAAGTAAATAAATTACTAGATCACACTTATGGAGAGGCGAAAGGGTTCGGTTCGAAAAAATGTGACGACAATATAACTCAAGAAAAAGTGAAGTTTATTCGGAACTGACTGCACAAACTAACTCTCCCACACTATCTTTTCCTTATTGTAAGGTGTCAAACTTGTATGGGTTTACCATGAGGATAATGTAAAATAAAGAATTATCTTGATATTTCTATCTTTATTACAGTCGCTGAGTCGGGGTAAATAATTTTATTAAATATAGATATTTAGTACAAGACATATTTACAACTATACGTCTATGTTTTCGATTTAACTATGTAACGAGCTGAGGTAACAAATATGAATACTAGCTTTTTAAAGAAAAACAGTAACTTTGCTCATAATCTCCTGACTTCCTTATGAGTTTTTTATCTGTGGCTAAGACATTTAATGAGTCACTTAAATTTTTGATATTTATTATTATTATGATACTGACGTCCGCCGATACAAAAATAAAACCACGCGCGATATTTAATATATCTTAAGAGGATGCTTTAAAGTCACTAAACTCGTTTTTAACATCCGAATTTAGACTCATAAAAAATTCCATAGAAGCAAAACTCAACAGCAATCAAGTAGTGAACTGGATACCCTAGCCTGTTTGACTGTAGAACAATTAGACAACGCACTTTTGACTAGGAGCCGAATAAAAGGCTTAATATAAATTGTGCGCCCTTTGATGTTTATGATTAAACTTCATCAATCAAAATTCGAAATGTTGTATATATTGCACTATCCTACCAGATATAACCAAGGTGTGTAGTACTATGAGGATAGCTCTTGCGAATTACTCTCATCGTATAGCACATAATGCAGAAACTACGGCCAGCTGATCTCTCACGGGTTAAGAGTTCTTTCAACTTTTCTGCTTTACAAGTTTTAATCAAAATTAAACAAATAGAATTTCATTGTAGACCGGTTTCGAAAATTTTATTTTGTCATCAGATTTACATTTGCGAGGCAGATGATGGAATAAAATATTTTGGAACCGACTCCCAGTAAACCTATATTTGTGTGAATCTTATTATAATTTACAAAGTCAAAGAGGTGAAATTACTCTTTCTCATCAAAATAAAATTATTGGATTGAAATTAGATCTACCAACCTTTCTTTAGGTCTACGGATTTTGTGACTCCGTATTTTTGGCGACTTTTCGTACAATGGTTTATTTGCATCTCATGAATGACTTCATTTCCACTCAAGAAAAATACGAACTAGTCCTTTAGTTGCTTTAGCAGACATCTTTAATATAACTTTGAAATGACCTTCATCTGTTAAGGATAATCATTAATTCGATATTCATATTATAAAGAAGAATAGACTACCGTAAAATGGGGGGAAAATTGGCTAGTGCAATAATTTTGCAGGCCATGATTCGTCGTGTTTGCGCGGCATTTTTAAATAAACGAACTTCTTGGCGTTAAACATAAAAAATGATACTCAGGAGTAATGAACTCTTGAGATCACAGGCTGCCAAATAAAAAATAATATTTTACTTAAAATTCAATCAGCAATTCAACAACTTTCTATTGATATAAAACGGAAATAATTAATAATAAAAATTAAAAAAAAATTCAATTCTTGAAAATTAGTCCACTTAGAGTTCTTGATTTTGATTTTTTTTGTGGGAGGGGGTGTATATTCTTCGGTTTTATTGGCAGTTGCATTCAAATGTTATCAAATTTGAATTTGTAAATGATTTCACCTGTTAGCTGATATAGAATGGTTCGTATATCTGGTAACCACAGGATCATAAGCTTTTCGTTCTAATCTTTAAAAAATTTATATTTTAATGATATGGTTATATGGTTATGTATTGGCTGGGAACGTAAGAGTTAGTATTTTTCAGTTTTCTTACTATTAATCTAAAAATTTTTGTTGTAAGGAAATGTTGTTTATTATACAAAAGTTAAGCAGTGTATAAGACAAAATTATGTTGCGGTTCTGGTACAGCCATCCGAGTACATGATAATGGATACCGATCTAGTCTAGTCTAGAATGCAAGATACAAAGACTGAAGTAACGTATTTATTGCATTGATCTTCGGAAAATCAGTAGAAAGTAGCAGTTTTAGTCTTCAAATCGTAAATGGTAAAATTATAGCAGGCCAACTTTGTTTTATAACAAAACTCATTAACTTTCTGAACACAACTTAACTGCTTGCAAATTCATTCTTAAAACAATAGCTTTACCTTCTAAAGTCAAGTTTTTATCATTTCCTTATTCTCCCTTGGTCCATTCCTTCTGGGGGACAAATTTTCCACGCTATAGGATGCATATTTGTTACATTGATCTTCTGATGCATGGATAAGTTTTTAGAATAAAATACATCAGTGAACAGTTTTCTACCTATGCTGGGGCTTACACTCCTTTCTATATTCTTCAATATAAAACTTATATAAATCGGTTAAGGTATTAAAGTAGGGCTCAAATATAACTTCGCAGAATCCCTTCTAATTATTATTATTTCGTGAAGATCTATATTTTTGCGACGTGCATCACCACCTAATTTTCTTGGATGTCTACTTTTTCAACTCGACCTTCTTTAATGGAATATCCTTTATACATTTTTCCTGCCAGCCATCCTTAGGTTTTTATCTAATCTTGTAGCACTGCTCCCCTATTCCTTTTGCTTGGCTCTGAAGTAGTTGCTTCATTCAGCAAAGTATCCACTAGAGGAGCTGATTCGCAATCATTGCACTGCCTGACAGTTAAATCCAAAGCTGATTCTTCGAAATTCCCACAATTTTTCGGACTAGAGACAGTCAAATTTCCATCTGCTGCTGTTTTCGAATTTCCTTTGTATCTTTACTTCAAATCAATTTTATTTGTAATTGGTTTTTGGTAAAAAAAAGAAATAAGTAATACTTACGTGAACAAAGCAGTGCATGTTTTGTCACCTGATGTTTGAAATTCACTTTTCTACGAAATCTGAGTATTATCAAGTCCTCAGATCTTGTTTTCTATTTATAAATTCAAAAGAATGTAAAAACAAAATGCAGAGTGTTACGCACAATTTCTGGCGCGTAAGGTTTTGCCGACTAGCGCTGGAGATGGGTGTGGACCTGAAACATCGCGTGGGCGCCACGTGGTTTTCACAATCTCAACTTTACCTGCCGGAGACCACGAACTCAGGCCAAATTCGCAATAAAACCAGCTTTAGAACCAATGAAACACTGCTTTTACAATACGTTTCTTTAATAACCAAAATCCACTAAAAATTTAGCGAACACAAACTGAAAAAGTTAAACCTATCAAAAGGGCGAACTGGGCGGCACTTTCTCGCAAGCACAAGAATTTTATATTTAAATTTAAAAAAAAAAAATCAAATAGAAAGGAAAAGGGGCTACTTAGCTTTTCAGTTTCTCCACTTTATCCCCGATCCAACCTCCACGTTGCCTTCGTTCAGGGCTTCTTAAGTTTTCTCTGCCCTTTTCTCCTCCTGCTATCGAATCTCCAACCCTTTTTCTTCTTCCGGCAATACACCATGCAACAAATTCACCCAATTTCTTTTTAATTATTTTTTTCTGTTTTGCACTTTTTCTGCTTTTTTTTTCCTTTACACACTACTTTTGCGCGACCAACTCTGCTTCTGCAGTTCTCCACTCACCAGCTTGTTCTCTGCGTTCTGGCACTTCCTCTTGGCTTTCCCGCTTCACCTACCGAAGCCATTGATGTTTTGCCAGATGTTTTTGGTTTCCTGCCTCCCATTTTGAAAATCGTTGGCATGGCCTCTCGTCGGTTATTTTCAAAATTTGAATTTTTGAATTTTTGAATCTTTTTACGCAAAAACTCGATATTTGTTAAAATTTGATATTCGCTTGTGGATATG
>QYTT01081376.1:0-22875 GCA_006980735.1 Dasypogon diadema
AGGAAAAAATACAAAAAAAAATCGATTTTCCTACTTACCACCTCCGTTCTGTTGACACAGGTACGGAAATCGCCAAATATTTCCTAAACCGACGGAATATCCAATAATACTGAGAAAGAATTGCATCTTTCCAGACCATGCAGCGCGCTCAGGATCACCGCCTGGAACATCTGCTGAGCTAATTGAGCTACGAGGTGGTGCAGTTAACACAATTGTCACACCGTGGGTACCATCCCCACGAGCACGAGTGTTTAATGGTGCCATTTCGTGCCCATTCCGAGGGCCTGGACCGTCTATAATTTTAGTTGCTGCCATAGTGATACACTTTTTCCACTTATAGTTATTTTTAGTAGTTTTTTGTAGATGTTTTTATGTCTATCTGTAATCGACTGATATTATCACTATCTGTAATATACCCGGAATAAGGATAAGATAGGGAGAGTTCAGGACCACCCGTAGCATGCCTCCAATTTTATTTTGTGATTTGTTCTTTTTTTAATTACTTCAAGCAAAAGCGGCATTTAGTTACTGTCATTTATGGTGAATGCGACCATAGGCCGAACTAGGGGTCGTAACTAGAATAAATAGGGCGAGTATTAAATATACATTTAGAGTGGAAGTTGTTCCTTCGGCCTAAGGAGACTCCATAAACTATGAAAACATCAAAACTCAAGAGCACTTGGACTTAAATAGGTTGCTATGCAGTTTAAGAAGGAATCCATTCATTTTTACCGTTTTTTTTTCTATTTGCAATACGACTTTTTACAAACTATTCAAATGTTTTATTTACACCTACACAATTTTTTGCAACAATAAACTTTATTTTATTCCGTAACAAAAATGAGTGGATACTAAATTTAAACTACTAGGGGCTTAATTTGATTCCTCTCCACTAGAAGTGTCTAAAGGTCAGGGCTGCAAATAAGTTTAAATTGCACAGGCGAGCGGAGACGGCTCGTACGTATTAAAGAAAATTCCGAGCAGTGTCCAAGAGACGTTACCTAGCACAAAGAACACGGTGGATGATGTAAGTCGAATGCACTTACGGAGAATTGGCCAGATTAGCAGCTAGCTGCTAGCACATCATGTTGCTTTTAGCATGAATTCATTCTTAGTTAAGACAAATTTCAAGGCGGCTTCCCTTTCTACAATCTGCAGTACTTTTAATGAGAGTCATTTTATAAAAAAAAAACATAAGGCGTGCATTCCATAAACGTATTAGAAGGGATCCCAAATGTAGTTTTAAGAAGTTTTCTCTTCATTTTCATTATTTATTTGTAGATAAGAGTCACTAACTAGACTGAAACTATACAGAAATTTCTTTCCTGCAGAAACCTTTATTAACACGTTCACTGCCAGACTTTAATCACTGAGAGTAACTCTCTCATCTACGTTCAAATTACTCGTGATGTTCTCAGGAAAGAGAGATGTGTACCGGAAACGGTATACGTAGCAGGGAATGTGTTAACTAATCGATACCGCACAAAATACCGAAATGTACCATTTTCAAAAAAACATGTCACACTTTCTAATGTAACCCTGTCAATATTCAAATAATTTGTGTCAATGTCGGTGGCCGAGTTGGTTGAGGTGCACATCTGAGGATTTTCTCATCAAAATTGTGGCTTATGTCAAGAATTTTGACTTATTTACAACATTTTTAAGGTTATAACTCCCAATATCCTCTTTTCTGAAATTTCCCTCCACCTAAGCTGTGCTATGTGCATCATATGGTTGCCTCCTCAGCTTATGCACTTCAGGTCTTTTCCAAAACGAAGTACTGCCCAACTTATGTAAAACATACACGTCTAGGTAATCTATTCCCAGAGAGTTCACAATTTTCGAATTTTCATCTCTTCAGTCTAGTCATGTTCTAAGTGTAATATGAATATAATTTAATTATTTTCGAATATTTTTAATTTTAGCATGAATTTCGTCATCCGTGGTTGTGACTCTTGATATGTTGATTAGAAAAATAAATCGCAGTTTTTCAGTTTTAAACGTAACTTCTTAAAAGCAGAAAATCTGTTTCCCCGTGTTTTCACAAAATTCCTTATTTAGCTTAAGCATTACATTTCCCCTGACTTTAATTTACATATGCTTCTACCTCCTTGACCCCTACTGTTTTTGACGGAGCACAGCGATCATAATTCACCTGCAATTTATTGCAATGTTCTGGTTGCAGAGATATGAAAGCGCATTTGACTTGGTGGGTGCGGTTCGATATATCACTTGAGAGTTTATTTTGCTCTATCAGCAGGAAATGAACGATTGAAAGGATGAATAGTATAACACGCATTAATTACAGCGAGTGGATTGAGGGATTCCGCTGGATACTAGATTTCGTTAAAGACTGAGGTATTGAACTGATTGCGATGTTACTTGGAAAATTGGTTCTTTGACTAAACTAACAACTCCTTCGACTAGTCAACCTGAGTTAGAACAAGAGTGCGGACCCAAAAATCCAGAAACTAACAAACTTGGGTCAGTAGTGCAGAGGGCTTTTGTTGATATTAGACATACACCATATTAAATTTCGTTTTTACAGGTCTAGTCTAGTTTTTTTCAAGAAAATCAATACCAAGTACAAGGCCAGATAGTGATAGAGATCAATACTTCACACAGAGATCAAGAATCAAGGGATGTTTAATTTGCAGCAGTGTTTGTGTTATCAATCGCTTCATAGTAGTTTAAAAACAGTTTTGGAAAACTTTTGTGTTTCACTATTACCTAGAGACCTCATAAATTAGTCATTTTGGAAATTACATCGAAGAATTCCTCCCAAAACCCATTCAGACTTTCATTCCCTCATCTACCCTCAAAGAGAGTTGTAAATTAGTGAATAAGTTTCCCGTGACGTTATATATAATACCATTAAAAGAGGTTCTTCCATTTCTTCTCTTCCGTCCTTCCTAATCATCGAATCCTTGGGCTGTTTGTATAATGTTTTAACACGTTTACTCTGGTACTTTGATAGGAAGAGAGTTTTCTCCAATCATCTTACAATTTGTTTCATTTTCTCGTTTGACTTAGCTAAATTAGCTGCTATGGCTCACCTATATTTCGATAGGACATACACCGGCAAAGTAAAGGGACACTAAGGTGATCTTTCTACCGAAAAAGAGATTGTACCGAGACGAAATCCTTTAGGTCTGGGAAATCAACAGAATCTGCGCTTCAGCAGTTGACGAGAGTGGCAGAGAAGGAACTGAATCCAAAAGAGCGCTGCTCTGACCACTTTGATGGAAACAGGCCATCAGAATTCAGACCAGTCATGTGGGTGTTAGCGGAAATATAACAAGAGGGTGTTATCTCAGTTTTTGTGGAATGCCTCTATACTCCCGAGGCTTGGAGAGATAGGCATTC
Organism: Dasypogon diadema; assembly: GCA_006980735.1. Taxonomy (NCBI): domain Eukaryota; kingdom Metazoa; phylum Arthropoda; class Insecta; order Diptera; family Asilidae; genus Dasypogon; species Dasypogon diadema. The sequence continues at coordinate 3,367 of QYTT01081376.1, forward strand.
ACTTCCTGTGTTGCCTTCAGAATCCCAGATGCAGGCGAACCAGAACACAAAATTCAATAATGCATTAGAGTTTGAAGTTATTTAACCAGTTATCAATTGAAATAACAAGTGGAAATAATTCAAATGGATTAAGGAGTATTCTTCTCTATTTCCTTTTAAGTCTTAGTTTAACAAAATGATAAAGTATCTATCTAACTGCAGAATCAATAGGTTTATTATCGTTGAACTTCTTTTGGCGTTTAAAGTGCCCAAAGCTAGTAAATTAGCAATTCTTCCATTCATCTCCAAAAATTGGTGCGAATGGTACAAAATAGGCCAAGTTCTTCTCTCAGAAATTAAAAACAAAACCAAAACGAAAAAACTAATGTGTCTCTGGTATTTATATGTACGCTAAAAACTCATTAAGCGAAAATAACTCTCGCTGCATTTGTAGTGACAACTAGACACGGAAAAGCGTGCTATTTGCAATTTGTTACGAATGCGAAAAGACGTTGCTAACAACTTTTCTAGAGTCGTGTGAGTATTTCAGTTTTGTGGAAACTGTTTTCTGTCAGCATTAGGAGCTTTTCCGAAATGAAAGAATTTCAAATTAATGAGATTTTGGCCTAGTTTAAAATGAAAAGGAGGAGTGACTGTGCGCAACCTCGGCTATCCTGATAACTTTTAAATTAAACTTGAAAATGTTCCTTCTGGGAAATCGAGTGTTCCAATCGTAGCAAGTCTAAGTTATCATTGCCATAACCAAGATCTTTTCTGCACCGAAATCATGTACTTCATCCTTCCACTGGGTGGCAAACTCGAATTAGTCAAATCTGATGTGCGTTCTATTTTCCGGGGTAAAAAATTACAAATTGGTAAATCTTGTGAGCATTAATGTAATCAAAGCCGGCGTAGTGATCAAGAAAAAATATGTAAATAATAAATGCACTGGCCGTGTATACACTGGAACCGAGAGAGAGAGCAAGTAGCAAATACTGGCTTTTCCTATCACTGGAGCCACAGCCACAGCACAAAAGAACAGCTTTCGAAACGCACTGCAGTTCATACTCTAGTAGAACTACAGGTAGAAAGAGAAGTTCAATGTCATCTCAGTAGTGGACTAGGTACCCGTTTGAACCTACCACACAATTTCTGTTTCTAGATATTTTGGATTAGCTTAAAACTGGTAAACAATTCCAAGCGAGCGCAATAGAAGTTGTGGTGGAGTTTCGTCCTCACAGATAAAGCTTAATTACGATTTTACAGAAAACATTTAAAAAAATGGCAACCGGAAAATGGACAATGCCCAAAATCCAGACTACCCCAAGCAGTAATTGCCCTTTCATTGGCCGTCAAAAGACCAAAATAAATTTTGGGAAGGTCAAAAGATAAAACGACCTGATTCCCATTAACCATGGACAACACGAAGGCAGAGCCAAAAAAGAGCTCAAGCAGATTCCATGAGATCCACCATGAGATAGATGAAAATGGTAAAATAGACGTGCTTAACTGAGTGGGAGTTGATATATCGCATAGGGGTCTGGGGACGATTCGATACAATAATGGGTCTGGCTAGTTGCCAGCAATTTTCAATATCTCAGCGACTATCTTAAGATTGTGGAGTGTAGAGAGAGCATCTTATAAAATGTACTACCACCTTCTCATAATTAACAGGATGCCGTGAGGGTTGTTTCAGTCAACCTAGGGTTAGGATCCATCCTCGGGCAATTGCCACCCACTGCTTTTTAGGAAGACTTGCACGTAATTAATAAGCCTTGCTAACGTCCACCAACTGGCGAACAAGAGTCAGATGTTATCCTTGAGCGACTTAAGAAGATATTACATTGCCGCCCACGCTTTCGCAAATGGCAGAAGTTTTTGGCACTTAAGCGGAGCAGCTAAGCGTGAAAATCTCTTATCGTTTCTGACACGATGTGGGAAATTAAAGTGTCATCCCTGAACATCCGCAAAAAGTCACACCAATTCACTTTAACTAGGTCAAAGGAATCTTCTCAGTTACAGGTTAGGCGGTAGATGGCGGAGTGGGCAGGCCTCGTCCTTTAATCTGAGCCTCGACACCCCCTCGGAACTTATCGGCAAGGAAATTATTGTGCCTTACCATGTGATGTTTGATCAATGAATTAGTTTAACTTGCCCGACAAAGGTTGAGTTTACTCTCAAGGACTTGCCCGACCCCACGACAGGAGTTGGGTTACTGTGGTACACCCTGGCTCAGCTCCAGCCGCAAAGTTGCCTTCTGCAAAATTAACCGCTCACACTTGGTGAAAAACCAACGAAATCTCTTGTGTGCAGGGATGAAGGGCATCGACTGCTGAATCAATAACTTCTGCCCTCGCATCCCCAAAATTGTTGCCATCCAAATGTCAAAAAATTCCCAGCAACCTTCCCCAAAGTGGGGTGAAAATGGCTGATATTGTGGTCTACATATAACGGCGTAATGTCGACGGGATTGCTGACAGAAAATTTCATGTTCATTGTCGGGCGAATGTTTGAGGGAAGGAAGCGCGAATGTGTGAGTGCACAAACTTCTGTTGTGCGCTGTGGTACAGCATCCATCTGCCATGGAAGGCATCCCTAAGTGTTGGAGCTTGGCCCTGCTCAAGCTGACTGGGATCTAGCCATGGTTCAGTCCTAATACGTAAAATAGGGGTAGGTGAAGACATGAATATTTGGCGGGGGTGGGTGGCCCGTGTTCGTTTTTAATTTCACAACAACTGCAAACACTACATGGAACACTTTAAAGGGTCCGCTTTCAAACTTTAACTTATTTTCTCTACGAACTGTTGTGTAACGATTGGAAAACTTATTCGGCTTTGTCACTTTTGACGTGATTCACCTTAGGGGTTGGGCGAACTCCCCTGCACACAGGAACAGCAGCAACACGAAATCCTCATGCAAGTACCCCACGGAACGTAGGACAAGGTAAATGGGGTGAACACACGAGGAGGGGAGGGGGTTTTGCTGTGGAAAATTCCCAAAATTTTCTGACTGAAGGCGAATGTTTCTTTTTGGAATTTTCACACTTCTAACGGGGGGGAAACAACATTTTGTCAATTGCAGAATTTCGTGTTGCTGTCTGCATGCATTCGATCGATTGCCCACAAAATCACCTTTCGCAATTGTTTCACCGATTTATCACTTCTTCAATGTCCCGGATGCGAATTCTTGTAAACCTCTTCAGTTTGAATCGTTCACAGATGCAGAACCGTTAATTTGTCTCTGCCACTTTAGGATTTATCAAAAGTCTTGTAACTGAAAAAGCTTTTTCACCACGCACGGGTCGGCTTGCACACAACCCGACCGGCTGTAAGAACTTCACGTAGGGGACTGACTCGACTGACGACGAGCAAATAGCGCGAATAAATTGGAAAAGTTCCTTGGCAGCAACCTCTTACCCCTCGCGAAGGCAATAAAGGTAGAAAATGGACATGTGTGCATTCATTCCTATGCTTCATCTTTCTTAACTGCGCAGGGGCAATGCCGCCCCATTCAAATCGCCCCTGTGAGACCGGTAAACTTGCCCGGTGGGATGAGGCGCGCAGATCTAAAGCTCTGCTTTTACCCCGTGCAGGAGAGGTGTAATGTCCGAAATCTTGGCATCAGGAGTACTGGTGTACATTGAGAGAAAAGAGCTTTAATTTAAAATCTGAGAGAGAAGAACCAGATAATTAATGACTTCAAAAACGATCACACATAATATAATCTTGAGGAACTCTTCCCAAGCCATATATGTATCTAGCGCAGGCATTGTAGGCTACGTTAAATTTTCTACGATTTGCTCCACCAAACCCCTGTAATGATTATTCTCATTTCAACTGCTAACTTATCGGCATATTCAATAAAAGAGGAATTTAAATAAAGTTGAGAAATTGTCACAGTTGATTGTATAAAACGACTCTTTGGCTTTTCGCTGGATTCAATAGAAGCTTATTTGCAGCAGACCATTCACAAATACGCAAAAATCTAACTTGAATTTATCAAAGTTGTGAAAACATTGTTTAAAGGCAAACAAAGAAATAACTTTATCAGCGTACAGTGAAATATAACAATGTAGAGTAACGTGGACTATATCACTAACATACAAGTTAAATAGCAAAGGCCCCAAAATAGAACCTTGAAGGACACTTGGCGAGTAGGTAATGAGCATTTGAATTTAAGAACTGCTACTAGACTTCTACCTGTGAGATAAGAGAGCATGAAGTTAGCAAGCAGAAGTACAGCAGAATTAAAATGAAAATAACTCTTGAATAGAGTATTCGACTCTATTTAAAGCAGGCAAGAGCTGAGTGTCAGTTTCAGAAACATTTATTAACAACTGAATATTCATGGGGATCAATACTGCAATAGAGTATTTTCCTCGGAGCTTATTATAGGCTTCCGTTATAAACGTGTTATGTTAAGAAATTGGTAAAGAGAGCAAATTACGAGAAGAAAAAAGATACTCCTATGAGTTTGCATGCAAGAAAGGTCACTTAAAATTTGATTATATGAGATTCTTCGAGAGACTAGATGGTCTGAAGACGTCTTAGTTTTCCTGCAACCTAATTTTGAAGTTTGTCGGCATTTTAAGCAAGGAAATAAGGAGGTGTATGCGGTTATGTGATTTGAATGAAATTTATAGTTTATTTCTTCTGTATTACTTATATTCCTTTTTGAATATTATTGAATAAAGCTCTAATCATTATAAACTTTTTTAATCAGTTTGAATAGAAATCAGAAATACAATTCCGTTCCGACGGAAACGATGATACAGACGACTGCCGTAAGCAGAACAAGGCGGAAGACACACGGCAATGCTTCACTTTGCCCTTATTATATCCCAACAAGATCGTAGCACAACGCTATCTGTACGCGTTAGAAGAACTAAGTGGCTCGAAATCTATGTTAGTAAATAAATAGTAATAAAAATGCACTCAACATGAATAAATACTGAAGAAAAAAATTATATTTTGGACTAAAAGCTTCAATTTGAAAAGTAAGATCGTCTGGTTCAGAAGAAATTGCGGGGGAATTTTTGGCAGAACTTTGCACTAATGTGAATTCTGTTGAAGAATTTTGGCATGTAAGAAAGCTTTTCTTTAGCAGCAGAAATCAGTTATTACGTAAACATCTCAGCTGAACTTGCGCGCATGGGCTGCTCATAGCTACGTCATGAAATTTGCTACTCTTGCAAAAAGTCAATATTGATGGTAAGTCCACGCAAACAGAGACGCCTCCACATCCCTATGCTAAGGAAGGAAGGAAATCGAGCGAAATCATTCAACACTTGCGCAAGCAGAAAACGAAGTGTTTGTGTGCGAGCCCCTTCTGAACACACCTCCCTTCGTCGTCACAGAAATTGGAAAGGACAGAACACCTCATCCGTAAGCAGGGAGAGAAGGGTCAGGAATTTCCATTGTGCGGAACCCCCGCACGCCGTGCCCCATTAGCCAGAAAGTTTATTTGGGCCCCATGTTAAGCAATCCATTTCGATATCTCATCAAATCCTCATTTAAAAGGAAGAAGCTTTTAAGGTGACAGCGGATTTGAATTGAAGCCTTCTCCCCTTTTCTGTAAGGAATTTCCTGCATTTATTTTGGTCACTGAGTGACAATATCACCCTTTTCAGATGGAATGGGTAGAGATTTGTTTTTGAAACGCAAAATTGCATACGCGTTCGACATGTCTTAAAGTTTATATCATTTTAGGAGTTTTGACACTTTCATTTAATTAATATCGAAATTCTTCATTGATAATCAAATTGAACAGACTAGTACTTTTCTAATGGATTAATAAAGTCTCTCGCTGGGTATTCCTATTTCTTGATGTTTACTATTGACTAATTTAACTTTTTGCTCTTGCTCCTCTGGAAGGAGGAGGACGAAAGTTGTAAACAAGTTCTTCGGTTATTTGCAGCATTTGCAGAGATCTCTCGTGGTCCCTGGCTCCCTTGTCCAAGACTCGAACTTTTTACGGCACCACCTGGACTTAAGGATCACAAAAAACGAGTTTATGCTCACCCGCTTGCCAAGAAGGCCACTTTCTTGTTGAAGGGCAATGGGACAGGCTCTTTTAGTCCTTATTTTTCTGGCACGGGACCATGGATTAAATTTCGCAGCGCAATTCTACCGTAAGAAAACAGTGATGGGAGCAAAGAACAATGAACAAATAATAATAATACCAAGACGAAGGACAGGTCTCGGTGGAGGAAGAGGATATGTTCCCGACGTGATTCTTGACATTGCGGTGTGGCAGTTCCCTTTTCTTTTTGTCCACATAATAAGCGCTTTCTTGCTTTTTATGGAGATTTAGCAGCACTAGTACCACCGGCCTCGTGATATACCATTTCATGGACTCAGTTCTGGGCATGCGCAGATGTAAAATTCACAAGGTTAGCGATACCTCCTTAGGGTAGCCCTGATTCTCCTGTGTGCTGCTCACGTAGTTAAGATGAAATGTGGCGCAACATGTTCAGACATGTTTTGAACAAATTCGACACGTGTGCATGCAGTTTTTTATGACGATTTTTAAGGCAGAACTTTTGTTGGACTAGTGCTAGACCGACAACTACACATGATATCTACATAGTGCACAGATACACAGTGCCTCCTTAAAAGGTATTTTATGAGTGCAAGCATAAAGTTAAGTTTGCTATTCGTTTCGGATTGCATCTCTCATCACGACTTATCTTGTGTTTTATTACTTAACAACAGAAATGACTAACATTTGAGATGTAATATAATAAAGTTAGGGTGATTAAATGAGAATAGAAAAGAAAGTAAGGAGTGAGTTGTGAATTCTCCGCAGGTGTTATTCTTATATATTCGCAGCTGGCTTGTAAATCTGCATGGCATCCCACTATTCGCAATCTGTACTGCACCAATGTACGTTAAAATAATATTTGGAATACTTTTAGTAACTTTTGTGTTGAAAAATTTTGTAGAACAGGGAAGTTATCGCTGGAATTGGCGATTGAACTTTTCGGAAAGAAACCTTCAACAAATGAACAGATCACAGAAATGCAAATGCATATCCGAATGTGAAATTTTGCCCTCTTTTCATTCGCGGTGAAAAAATAAAGATTGCCCGCTGGTTGAAAGGAAAGAGGTAGTGAGTGAGCAACGGCACAGCGTTGGTTTCATTCTTCGAGTATACAACACAGAAAAGGAGCGGAAACATCGAGGCAAAGGTGAAGCCAATTTGTTCACTAACACGTAGCAATTCCGGTTCACTTTACAGCGTGAAATTTGACCGCTTGCCCAGGAAATTTTGTATGCAAAACTTTTAGCCCAAACTGTCAAACACGCGCACATTCGGAAATTCTTTTAGCTTCACCTACCTAAGTTGCATGGGATTTGCTCTGTTGTTCCGCTCCTTATCTGTTCTCTCCTGGAAGGTTTCATTGTTCTAATAGCGGTGACTTGTGAGTTGACACTTGAAGACCGATCGCAATCTCACTTTAAGTATTCAGGCACTCTTTTTTGTGTGATAATTTAATGGTGGATCCCATTTTTTTCTGTTGGAAAAATTGTTTTTTTTTGCATGTAAAACGATTTAACCGAACTCGAAGCCCTTTCATAGCTATTTAATGGTCGAGTGCAACGCGTCTGCCGATTTAAGTCCTCCTTTTAAATATATGTCGAACTTTAAATGCATTTTACGCAATATGACTTTTTTCAAAGCGGGCGGGATCAGAAAGTAAAAACTATTAAACCGACCTTACTATTTTTCATTTTAAGTTAAAGACAACATAATTTATTGGAGCTTTCAGCCATTTTTATAAAAAATAAACATTTTTAAAAGCACGCCAAAATGCGAAAAAATAGGTCAAAAATATTTATTTTTTTCAAATGACCACAACTTCGGTGATTTTCAACTTTTTAACTTCAAAGTGGTTCAAACTCCAGGCAATCTTATCTAGTTTCATAAACCATACAGAAAATTAATTTCACATAACTCTGGCGATCCATCGAATCCCGCCCGATTGAGAGCTCTCGATCCAGAATATTTGTCATACAAACATTTTTCGAAATGTAGCAAACGCAGAGCTTAATTCTTCATCCTATTCCGGAAAAAAATGTTAAAAAACATCTTTTTTGGCCTTCTATATGAGAATCCCCCGTTAATAAACAAAATTAACACTGAACACAGAGATTGCTTTTTGAGACAACCTCGTATGTCTTTTGATCGATATTTTGTAGACCCAGCGTTTTGTTTTTGCAATTCGCAAAAGTTCGTGGATATTGTACAATTCCACTAATTCGGTATGTTATGTAAAAATATTTGTTAATAAAAAAAATATGAGTTTTTCAACTGAAATCGTGATTTTTGATGGGTTACCTATGGGGTTGGGGATGAAATACGGTAAAGCGCTGCAAATGAAGTCAAAAAAATTACGGCACAATCAGCATTTTGCACATTAGAGCTAAATAAAAGTTTCCTTTTTTAATATTTTATGACTGAATGAGTACATAAAGGAACACAGGTTCTTCTGAATATCTCTGAGTACTCTAATAGAATTCTGAGATCTCCACTTGATAACTATTTGAAATTTAAAATGTGTATTGAGTTTGAAATTATTTATAACCTCGTATCTACTTACCCTAGGCAACACGTACACTTCGTATTTTCATCTCATACCCAGAAACTTCTGATCCCAAAATTCAGCACTCTGTTTAGAAGATGTCGTTGAATATTCCCTCGGTTGGTTGTTTCGGCGTTTTCAAAGCCAGAAGCTTTATTTTATATTCTGCGATGCACAAATTCCTCATTTTTTTGATTAAATGGTTTTCCTTACTCTCCTATTAACTTGTCCACTGGTATTTCTCTGATATCTTTGTATATAAATTACGTTCTTAATCTCAATTATTTCCAATTAAAGCTGCATAACAACAAATTCAACCGTCGTGAATTTGTGCGGCATTTTCCACCAGCATTCGTTCCTATCTCCACGGTGATGTCCTAAGATTCGATGTGCAACTTTGTGTGGAATCAATTCTTAATATCTGGCTATTTTCTTTGCGCTTCCTACTGAAAAGCAGTAATAATCCAAAACACCTTTAAATCAATGGAGATATGGAACCGATTTATGGTTTTCCAATCAAACCTTTGTCGCAGAAGTTAATTTGTTCACGCAGCCGCGACTGAATAAATAAACCAAAGTACTACATTATTGAGTTGCCCGTGCGGTGGGAACTTCGAACTTCAGACGCGTCAACCGATGCTCAAAATATATCTAACGATGAATCGAAGCTTTCGGCTAAGAAATGTCGACCTTTTGTAATTTGATTGAAGTCTTGACTCTGGCAGTGCTGACAACATTCTACTCGGGACCACCAGTTAGCAGTTTCAAATTTTCCCAGAAATCTTTGCATTTTCAAAGGTATCTTAATTTCCCCAAAACATTTAGCAAACTCCCAACTCTTTACTACTGGTTAAAAACTGTCTGGGTGCACCAGGACCATTTAAAAGCCGCTTCATCGTACCGTGCCCGTAATGGCGTCAGGCCATCACTTTTGTTGACAGCAGAGTGTTTTAACTTCTTCAAATTGGTCAAATTGTTAATATTTAACTCGCAAATGTTGGTAATTTATGTTTTGGTTTCGAAAAGGAGCACTTCAGATCCGACAAATTATCCAAATTTAAACAAAAGCAGCCCCAGATTTGGCGACTGTCAAAAATGGGGCCGTGCTGTGCGACCACACTGACTCGGGTGTTTCTTTGCAGATGAGTGAACTTCTCAGGGAGGTTCAGATATGTGCGGAAAGCACCAAGTGTTATCTATGCGATGGGTCTTTTAACGAGGGCGATCAGCCGCTTTTGCTGTTTGAAAAACGAGTAGGAAGTTGGTATTTTTGTTCGCACAGTAACGTTAATAGATGTTAATTGCAGCTGCAAGAAAATGGGGAGATTGACTGCCCCATGTCAGTCATTCTCTCGTCTATTTTGGGCAGAACGCTGGACGAGAACACCGCGCATTCAAAGGTAAAATGTTCTCCGTAAACTGGCAAGGTTGGGTGCATTTTGTGAGGTTTCCAGGTAATTTGCGAAGGCTGCCACCTACTCATCCAAGAATTCGAGGTGACCGAACAGAGGTACCTCGATCTCAAGTACAAAATAATCCACGATTTCAACAGAACAGCCAGGCGTCACGGCGAGGAGGTGGTTCCTTTAGAGGCGGAAGACGATGAGGAGGAGTACACTATAACTCTAGATGACCAGACATTCGCTAACGAACATTCCGAAAGTGGTTTCCAAGATGTGGAGAAGGTGCCGGAGCAGGACTCGGTGGAGCTTATAAACATTCTTAATAGTGCTGAGATGGACCAGAATTTCGTCGAGGACTCGAAGGCGGACTCGAACGTTGTTCAGTTTGACGGTAAAATTGAGTCCGAGGAGTATTATGAGGATAACACGGACAACATGGTGGAGGTGATTTCGGAGGGTAGGTTTCTAATTCACGAAGAGTCAAGGTGAGCAGTGGTAATCTTAATCCGTTACTTTTTAGATGTTCATTATGAGCAAATAATAGAACATCGCCCCCATCCCAGTAACGAAGACAGTACCAGCGCTACAGAGCAACTCTCCAGCAACATAACCACAGCGCAGTCCGGAGGGGAAAGTAACGATGCATCCACGTGTTCCAATGTCGTAGTGAAGTCTGAAGATTTTTCGGGGGAAGATCAGAACTCCGTGGAGTCTTCGACTGTGGACAGTGGGAAGCGGCGCAAGAAGACGGAAAAGCTAATTGACCAAAAGCCTGTTTTCGAGTGCAGGGACGACAAGTACTACTGCATCGTGTGCCCAAAGTTGGGAGCTGACGAGAACTCTGAGTTTGATATACGCACGATTGCCGTACACCTCAAGAGCCAGCACAACATTCGCGTGTACATTTGTGACATTTGCGGGGAAGACTTCCGCAAGAGGATCGAACTAACCGAGCACATGGATGACGATCACGGAGGCACGGAAGACGGCGAGTTCCAGTGCGAGACTTGCAACAGAATATTTACGAATTTACGCCTGTTCCGCATCCACAAGCGCCTTCACTACACATCTTCGAAGCAATTCCTCTGTGTGCAATGCAACAAGAAGTACAGCTCCAAGAACTTGCTCGAGGAGCACATGAACATGCACACGGGGCGGCGGCCCTACAAGTGTAACTACTGCCCAAAGGATTTTGCCTCCAAGTACACATTGACGGCGCATTTGAAGATTCACACGGATCGACCCCGTCCATTTACGTGCAGTCAGTGTCCGAAGGCATTTTTCAGCGCCCAAAACCTGCAGCAACACGTCAAAACCCACTCGGGCGTTAAGAATTTCATCTGCGACGTGTGCAATAAGGCCTTCGGCACCCAGCACAACCTGGAGGTCCACAAAGTGGTGCACACAGGCTACAAGCCGTTCATCTGCCGCACCTGCGGGAAGGCCTTCGCTCGCCGAGCTGAGATCAAGGACCACGAGAGGACGCACACGGGCGAGAAACCGTTCGCCTGCGACATCTGCAACATGTCGTTTGCTCAGCGATCGAATCTGACCACTCACAAGAGAGCAACGCACTTCAATGACAAGAGGTACAAGTGCGATCGGTGCGACCGGTCCTTCAAAAGGCGGAGGCTGTTGGACTACCACATCCGGGCCACGCACACGGGCGAAAGACCGTACAAGTGCGAAATGTGCAGCGCTACTTTTGTCTACCCCGAGCACTACAAGAAACACCTCAGGATTCACACTGGGGTCAAGCCGTACGCGTGCGAGGTGTGCGGCAAAACGTTCAACAGTCGGGACAACCGCAACGCGCATCGCTTCATTCACAGCGACAAAAAACCGTACGAGTGCCTTGTCTGCGGCCAGGGTTTCATGAGGAAGCCTCTGCTCTACACACACATGCAGCAATCTGGTAAGTTCTTCAGTTTCCAAATGGTTGGAACGCCTCTAACATCGCTTTCCTCCCCAGGGCATCTTAATGACACCATCGTGGTGAACCAGCCCAGAGTGTCCGATACCGAGATCAGTAAAGAGGACGCAAGCGACAACTACATCGACGGGAACATTACAGAGGACAGCGAGATGGTCGAGGAGCACCTCATCATAGACGGGCCCGTGCAGTTGTCCGCAAGCTCTGAGAACCAAATAATCGACGAAACCAGCGAAGTGCCAAGCGAGATTCTGGCTACAGACCTCGCCGAGGTTATAACTCCCGATCAGATTTTGGTAGCGGACGAAGGGCAGTACATCAAGAACGAGGACGGCACGTTTCAGATGGTGCAGATTAGGACTAAGGACGAGAATGGCAAGGAGCGGTTCGCCTGGGTAAATTTAGTCTCTGAAAAGGAAAACTAGAGTAGAGTACGCGTAAGAGTAGTTAGTCTTTCTAGAGCGACTTTTTCCATTGTGTTCGATTGTAAATAAAAAGCTTAGACCCAGTTGAGCAGCTTTCCCTCCGTCGGGTTGGTTGGCAGGCACCAGCTCCGAATTTCAATTTTTGAGGAATTCATGGACGCCCGTCTTCGGTGCTGCTGCTGCGATTTCTGAAGCGATTCAACTGCTCTTTTCAATCTTTATCCAATCAAATGAGAGCTGAAAGAAAGCCAATTTCCGCAGTGAATCAATTGCAAAATTAATGAAAAACTTTATTTCTTTTATAATAATTAGAGTAAACCTACGGCAAAAGTTCAAATATTTCCACTTTTCTGTGCAGCACAAGTTCAAAAATTCTGAGAGTTGTTAACAAGTGAAGAAGAGATGGCCCAGCGCAAGCAAAGCCACCCGAATCAACGATACAGATTCGGAGATGGCCCAGCGGCTGAAGCGTTCACAAAATAGTCGTCTTGGAATATTTACAGCGTTGTTTCCTTAAAATCTACGAAAAAGTCGTTCAAAGCTGAAACTTTTCGATGTGGCCTCCTTCCTTCTCAAGAATTGGCAGCTAAACCTTAAAACCGTAAAAAAGTGGTGTCTAGTTCCGAAGGTCGGAAAGATTTTACGTGCGCAAGAAAAATCCGTTTTCAGGTGAAAAGTGGCTCGAATACAGGGATCAGCTTATTTTACGAAATTTGATTTAAATCGACCGCGAAATTGCTTAAAACTTACAAAAATTGTGTACTAGAAAAGTGGTGGCGCTCTAACCACCGCCGCCGCCGCCACCTCCGAGCTCATTCTCGTAGTGCTTGCGGAAGCAGTCGCCCACCGGGAAGAAGTCCCAACTCCTCTGCTGATACATGTTCCACACGTACGTCTCCTGGCCCGTGTACTCGGTGTCGGGTTTGTTGATCAAGTGCATGAGGAAGAACATGTAGTTGGCCAGGTTGTGCTCCTGTTGGACGTGCGTATCGAACCCGTGCGGGACCTTGTCGAAGTACTCCTTGCCCATGCCGCAGATGAAGCAGTTCGACTCCATGTCTTCTTTGACCGACTCGAGTTGGTCGCGAAGCTCGCCGAACGCGTCGATGATCAAACCTTGGATGATGGCCAGCAGAATGACGATGACAAAGAAGAAGAAGGTGATGTCGAAGATGATGCGGTACACCTCGTAGTCATCCCCGTCTGGATCACCGATTTCATCACCAATGCCGCCACCCGCTCTGACGCCCTTGTACAAGTGGAAAACGAAGCACGTCAGCATGTCGTGGCACTTCTTGTCGACCTCCTCGTCCTCCTCCTGGATGTAGAACTTCCTGAAGAAGTTGAAGGCTATCACGGTGTAGATGTACACGATGATAGTCAGCAACATCACCGTTAGAACCAGTTGCTTGCCGTTGTGCGTTACGGACTGCAAGATCGTTCTGAGTGTCTTGAAACCTACCGCCACGTCGAGCAGGTGGGCCGCGAAGAAAAAGTTGTTGAAGTTGCCAAGAATGGAGAAGGTGAAGTACCACAAGGAGTACAGGAACGCGTTGTCCGTAATCGTGACGCCGGCCTTCCATATCTGATACCGCCAATCGATAGTCAGAATGTATTTAACCAGCCCGCCGCCGTCGCTCTCCTGAGCTGTGAACGCGCTTTTTTCCATCCCCAGGAGGTTCGATATCGAGTCGAAGTCGTACGTCTCACTGTACTTTTGCCGCACCTTTTTCTTGACGAATTTGTCCCAGTAATTTACGGGGAACGATTTCGCTGATATCACCAGCTTGTCCCAGTGCGACTTGAAGTCGTCGTCCTCGGGCTGTTCAGCTATGAACAGGCCGTCGAATTCTAGGCGACGAGCGATCTCCTTTTCCCGCTTGAAGATGGCCAGTGGGACCTTCAGATGGTAATAAGCCACCAGCATGCAGAGCGACACCAGACTGTGCAGTACCGCGGCCACTCGTATCACGTGCTCCATGTAGAAAAAGTCCTCGTCCACGTGAACCGATTCCAAAACGTCTTCGACCTCTTCACCTTCTCCAGAGCCTTCGCCGGAACCAAAACCAGAGCCAAGTGCACCGCCAGATCCGGAGCCGAGCAACATGTCGTCCTCCTCTGCGCCTTCCTCGTCCTCCCCAAACGTAGTTACTTTGTAGAAAAGGAGCATGAAGTTTATACTGAACGCGAGAATAAGGGCGACATACTTCAGGTTGTAGAAATTCCTGGCCAGGAAGCTGACGGCACGATGCGTGTATTGAGACAGATCGATCTGATGGACAGCGGGTGTCTCTTGCGGCACTGCGGATGATTTCTTAGCTTCAGCTTCAATGGATGCCATTGCAGCCTCCTGTACTTTCTGAGCCTCTTGACGCTCTTGGGCGGCTCTCTTAGCTGCGTCGCCGCCTAACAGATCGACGAGAGTCATTGGTTCTTGTCCCTCACCGTCTGGCGGCGGCTCGGCAGTACCTTCCTCAGGACTGCTCTCGCCTGTCTCTTCAACTGAAGATGTCGGACTTATGGCGGGAGATTCATGCGGTTGCATTTTGTACTGCCCGTTCTCTTCTTTGCTTATGTCTAGACCAAACGCTTGCACCGTACCTGGTGGCTCTTCTTGCGGCAACGCTGGCAGTGCTCGCGTGTACTTTTCTTCCACTTCCACTGGCGGAGGTTCGATTTCTTCAGTTCCAGAGCCTCTCATCAGAGTCATGAGGATGTTGAAGAAGTACTTGAGGATCATCAGGTTTCCGTAGCCGGTGTAGTAGAACGCGTAAAAGATCATCTTAAAGAAGCCTATAATGAGCTCAGGGACGGTCTTTGTTTGCATGACGCCGATCTGGTGCTTGATGTTGGACGGGCTGAACATGTAGATGGCGTACTTCAGACCGTCCTTGACCGCTTGCATACTGCGTCGAATGGGATCCCGGGCAGCTCGTTCTTCGTCTTCCTCACTTAGGTAGGAACTGTAGGCCGTTTCTCTCTTGACGCTGCCACCACTCTCTTCCGTGGCCATTAGTCCGGAAGCGTGGGTCATTTCAAAGATGGCGTCCTCACAGAAATTAACAAACGCCTCCAGCTTTTCTTTGTCGCCACCCTCCGTTACAATGGAGTAGAAGAACGCCCTCTTGGACTCCTTGATCTGTGGCTTCTCCCATTGCTCGATGTTGGATTCCTTGATTTCGAAGTAGACGCGTTCTATGCGCTTCGAGCTGCCCAGGATTTCTATACGGCCTAAGAATGGCTCGAAATAGTTCAAGACGGACCCGGCTGTTTCCAAAAACCTGGCGAGCCTGGGTTCGTTGGGCATGTGCTCGCTTAGATTTGTTAGTAAAACGGCCAAATTGAAACCGATTTCTTTGGACGGCTCATGGAAACGATCCACGAAGGCGGCGTAGTCAATCTTGCCGTCATGGTTGCGTTCGCAGCAGGCCAAGAGGAAGTCCATCTCTTCACTAGAAAGCGGAAATTCAACAATTAAAATTGGGACAGCTGGTGAGATCATGGAAAGAGGTCTCTACTTACGCTGTGTAGCTCTTCTGCTGCTCCATTTTATCTCTGAAGTCCTTGGGCGTCACCCACCCTTCGCTATTGGGGTCGATTTCCTGGAAACTCGATGACTCAGTGAGGTCCTTAAGTTTTAGGAACATATCGAAGTATTTCAGAATAAGTTCCACATTCGACGCCGACTCGACCAGCGTGTCGACCATCTGCTTGCCGATGGTGCCTAAAAGTAGAAATCTGAGCATCTGCCATGTTAGGAAAGCCCAGAACCCCTACCATTCACAACGTTTCCTTCAAGCATAGACAGCATCATAGTGATCATATCTTTCTGCAGGTTAAGCAGTTCTTTCAGCAAATCTACTTGGCTGGAGTGTTTGGAGAGCTTCTCCTGCATGTGCGAGAAGAGGAACAAGAAGCCGCCGACCGCGTCCCACAATCTGGAGTGCGCCAATGCCTGTTGGTTCAGAGTGCAGGGGCCCTGGATCACTTCAGTGAGAGTGTTGAACACCTGACTTGCTACACCAATGGCTTTGAAGAAGTTAGCCTTTCCGGCGGGGTCGATGATTTCCTGGAAGTTTGGGAATCGGTAAGACCGTGGCATGTATTGCGTACGTGTATTGCGGATAGTCTACCTTGCTTGAGTAGTGCCAATAGAAGTCCATGATAGATTCCTGAAGTCTCAGCAAGTAGTCAACGGTACAGATGACTACGTTCACTGTTGTCGTGTTGCCGGCTTGCGTCCTGAGGTAATTCTGCCATTCTGCAAAAAAAGGGCTCCTTGCGGCACGCGGGTGTGAGTGACTGAATTTGTGCACCTACCTAAGTTATGCCCTTCACAGGTCAGCTGAATGAACCGGAACAGGGCACACGTGAATTCAGCGTCATGCATGTTTTTCTCGCCGGCAGCTCCTTCCGAACCGACACCCAGACCTGCACCCGCACTTGGAATGTACTCTTTTTCGCATTTTGGGATGGGGGAACAATTTTGGGGATTCACAAGCACACAACACATACAAAAACCGTGAGGGGTTTGTTATGGAATGGTGCCAAAATCCGGGGTGAAAGGGAAGATTTGGGGATGCGTGCAACGGGGACAGTGCAGTGTCATAGTGTGCATAATTTTGTTGTCGATTTTCATGATATTATGGTTGTGGTGGTGAAGTAAAATAACAAGAAAAGGAGAAAAACATAAATTAAAGGAGGTTGTGATGATAAATTCATGGAAAATAAAAACAAAAGAAAAACACGAGATTTCCGCTCCGCCAATTCGAGTAAAGCATTGGTTACTGGTCAGAAAGCAGAAAAACAGCAGCGTGCTCAAACTGTTATCTGGGCTGGTCAGAAATGAGCAAAGCAATTATATTATTATTAATAAGCAGAAAGAAACATGGGCCTCTGGTTCCAATTATGCATCCAGTTCTTGTAGACACTGTAACTGTGGATAGGAAGGGGCAAAAACTTAAAACGCGATGTACTGCGGCGCGGGAGCTTAACAATTTCTTCTTGCTCTTATTACAATTTTCACCGTTAGGCCCCCCAAGAGTGGCGGACAAATCATAATCTCATAAAGTAAAGAAGCATGCAGGAGGAATTTGCATTAAAAACTTACCCTCAGCTTTAGTGTTCCGCTCGAACGCATCCAGGTCCAGCACACTGCAGGAGTTCATCAAGCCGGCAATTGACGTGAAAAAGCCCACGTCTTTCTTTTCCTTCAGGTGGTTCAGCATGCCCATCTGGATGTCAATGTTACCACCGCGCAAGATAGCGATTCCCAAATTCAAGGTGGTCATAACCATCTCCGACGGTATTCCCTTCGAAGCCGAGATGTGCAGCAGAACCATTTCGGCGACACCTCGATTTGAGAGGCGGGCTTGATGAAAGAGCAGCTTCTGCTTCTCCATTTCTTGTTCCTGTCAAAAGAAAGCCGGTTTTAGTGCACGTTCTAAGTATCTTTCGTGAGACTTTTTGTTAGTCACCCCTCACCATTAGCTTTTCCATTGTTCGCTTTTAAATTCAAATTTTGAGTCCGTTAAATGGGAAAATCTAAAAGCTCAGAAAGCTTAAGGTACTCACATGAATGCTGGTCCCTTCTCCTTCTTCACCGCCCTCATCTTCTCCACCTTCTTCCTCCTCTTCTCCGCAGGATTTAGCAGCTATTTGAGCGTAAGACATGTAAAGGGGATCCTCTTGCAAAGCGCCACTTCTTTCGGTCATAGCCCCACGACAGAAGGTTGTCACTAATTGAGTGAGTGGATCCGGCTTGCCCTCCTCTTCTTCTGTGTCTTTCTTCGCTTTCTCAGCATCTTCAAAGCTCTGGGTCAAGTCTTCGATCATCACCTCTTGACCCACGTTCTCTTCTTGGAGCCATTGTTCGTGGTATGTTCTTGCGAATATGTTACACGCCCGATGTCTACATATTCAGTGAATGAAAGTGGATTAGGCGATTAGAAAAGGACAAGACTAGAAAGCGCTGTTAAATCAAATTCGTTAAAAGAGCGAGTTGTTAGCACACAATCAAACAATTTCAACACTCTGACTATCTGACTACTGGTGTGACGTAGCACACAAATTATTTAGGCCAGCTCACTATTCATCGCTGCAATCTAAATACCTTCCTCGATTATAGCAAAAGCACAAGTGGAAAATAGGGACCCCTTTGGTTCAAATCGAAGACCTCGCGCTCCTGAAGAAACACCACTCCCTGCCCTGAATCTTAATTAATAAATTATCGGTGCAAGGAAAGCGATCAGACGGCTATCGCCTCGCCTAGAATTGTTGAAAATGCTTAGCGTAACAAGTCATCCACCAGCAATAGATCTAAGACGCTTCGATGAAGACTGTTCCCTTGTTGGCCTACCAGTCGTTTTGTGGTTTTTAAGCAGATAAATTGCCATGAAATAGTTAAAGTAGAATATATTTTTTTATTCGAGAATTAAGGAGGGAAAGAAAGAGAGGTTTTATTTCGGGTGTGTATGGAGCTGTGAAGTAAAGGTGCTCTTGGTACTGCAAGGATTACACCTGGGCTTATATAAAATCATAAAATGAAGATAGAAAATATGAGCGGAACAAAAAGCGTTTTTCTTCCGGAAAAGGCGCACAGTTCTCAAAGTATAATTCGAGTACGTTGAAAATTCGACACGTTTCGAGGTCCTTAGAGTCCGAATCCATCCTTTTTAGAGAGATGTCTGTGTGTGTTTGGCTACGTACATTCGCACGTTCGTGAACCCTTTTTCGTCTCGCACGCTTTAGAGTCTATCTGTCCGTTACAGCCTTCAAGCTAACTAAAGATTTAAAATTCTCAATGTATTTGTTTGGTACAGTGCCGCCCTCAGATATTGCCGTTGTCCACTTTGTGCATAAAAAAAAACTTTTGAAAGTATTATTGCGCGAAAATTTGTATGGCTATGAAGCATATTGCAAAGTAGCACCTAATTTGTAACATTTACACTTTCGAGTACATTCGAGAATTTATCAGTTTCTGTGCAACTTAAGAAAAAATTAAGTTAATAATTAGTCATCAGAAGCACCTGCTTAGCCTGTAAAGATGTTTGGCTCTGAGACATGACACAGCTGCCTGACGCCGAGCCATGGAGAGGATTCGGTTCCAGTTACTTAGTCTAGTTCTAGGACGGGACGCCTGAAGGACAAAATGGTTAAAATTACTTGAGTTAGTGAAGCCAAAGG
>QYTT01081376.1:22895-52179 GCA_006980735.1 Dasypogon diadema
CCTCGATTTGAGAGGCGGGCTTGATGAAAGAGCAGCTTCTGCTTCTCCATTTCTTGTTCCTGTCAAAAGAAAGCCGGTTTTAGTGCACGTTCTAAGTATCTTTCGTGAGACTTTTTGTTAGTCACCCCTCACCATTAGCTTTTCCATTGTTCGCTTTTAAATTCAAATTTTGAGTCCGTTAAATGGGAAAATCTAAAAGCTCAGAAAGCTTAAGGTACTCACATGAATGCTGGTCCCTTCTCCTTCTTCACCGCCCTCATCTTCTCCACCTTCTTCCTCCTCTTCTCCGCAGGATTTAGCAGCTATTTGAGCGTAAGACATGTAAAGGGGATCCTCTTGCAAAGCGCCACTTCTTTCGGTCATAGCCCCACGACAGAAGGTTGTCACTAATTGAGTGAGTGGATCCGGCTTGCCCTCCTCTTCTTCTGTGTCTTTCTTCGCTTTCTCAGCATCTTCAAAGCTCTGGGTCAAGTCTTCGATCATCACCTCTTGACCCACGTTCTCTTCTTGGAGCCATTGTTCGTGGTATGTTCTTGCGAATATGTTACACGCCCGATGTCTACATATTCAGTGAATGAAAGTGGATTAGGCGATTAGAAAAGGACAAGACTAGAAAGCGCTGGTAAATCAAATTCGTTAAAAAAGCGATTTGTTAGCACACAATCAAATAATTTCAACACTCTGACTACCTGACTACTGGTGTGACATAGCACTCAAAGTATTAAGGCCAGCTCGCTATTCATCGCTGCAATCTCTTATTCCGTTATAGTACGAGCGTTCTTACTGTTGTTATACACTACTAATTACTTCAATTAAAGGATTAGTTACTTACTTACAGCTTCCAGATCATGCCACGTGTTAGCTTATTGGGAAATTTAAAGAGCTGCCAGAAGAAATTGAAGATTTAGCCGCCAAGCAGCCCATATTGAGGAAAGGTTCCTTGATAGTACTCAATCCTTTTTTAGGCAAATCTAATATACTTCACGTTGGTGGGCAACTTTCGATTATTCCCATTCGACGATTACCATTGACAACGATTACTATGCATGGGGCCCCAATCTAATCTTCTCATTTATAAGACGACATCATGGGATAATTAAGAGTTAACATTGCCATTAGACATTGCACACATTCATGTATACCTCGGCAACGGTGGAATAAAGGAAAATCAGGAAACCTTCCGCTCGATCGAATCACTTTAGTAAGATCGTTTGGGGCGGTAAGATTTAAGTTTTTTGGACTCATTAATATCAAATCAGATACCAAATGCAAAAATGAGCAAAGCGTACAACTAAAGCCTTACATATTGCGCTCGAAGGGCTAGCTCTTAAGAATAACCTACATATGCTTCTGGTATTTTTAACTCATACCACTTGGAGCCCCTCATTTTAGAAGATTATGGGAAGCGGGAGTAAAATTAATAAAGTATCATTTAGGCAGAAGCATCAGACAAGCCAACCTTACGTTCGAAAAATTAAGCTCGATCCTAACTCAAAACTTTTGAAAGTATCACTGCACGGAAAAGTTTGTATAGCTACGAAGCACCTAGCACCTAATTTTTAACATTTACACTTTCGAGTACATTCGAGAATTTATCAGTTTCTGTGCAACTTAAGAAAAAATTAAGTTAATAATTAGTCATCAGAAGCACCTGCTTAGCCTGTAAAGATGTTTGGCTCTGAGACATGACACAGCTGCCTGACGCCGAGCCATGGAGAGGATTCGGTTCCAGTTACTTAGTCTAGTTCTAGGACGGGACGCCTGAAGGACAAAATGGTTAAAATTACTTGAGTTAGTGAAGCCAAAGGCTGGTGTAGTCAATTGTTAAAAAGCAAAAAAAAACAAAAAAGGAAGAAGAACGATCGGGTTAGTAACAACGGAAAAACTCTACAATTCAAGGATAGAAGAACAGAAAAATATAAACCTTGGAAGTGAGTGAAGCGACGTTTGGCGGAAGCAAGCAATGACTGCACGCTTCCGCTGTATGGAGACAACGCTCCTGTACACGTTCTTACTTTGCTGCTGCGGATGGTCGATCTGCAAATTTTTACATAAAAAGAAGAAAAGAAACATGTAAAATAAAAATTAAAAAAAGAACGGTGAAATATGGCAGGAAAAACGGAAAAGTTCGTTTTAGCAAAAAAAAAAACAACAAGAGGAAAGTGCTCACCATATGCAACCCATAAAGTACTTTCGCCATTGCCACAATCCTGTCCACAGTGTCCTCTGTTTTGTTTTCGCCCTTTTTTTCTCCAGGAGTGGTGGACTTTTCGATTATTGCTTCCTCGATGCCCTCTTCCTTCTTGCCCAGCTTTGAGTACAGGTAGTGTTGCCATGACATCTCGTCTGCCGGGTCTAATTTATCCGGGAGAGTGAGTTGATTCCTGGCGAATTCAATGACCTCGTATTCCGGCATTTTCTTCAGATATCGGTCCTTACAATGTTGGACCAGTTCTTGCTCCCGGCCAGCGAACAAATTCAAGCCAACAGGCAAAAGGCGTTTTAGGCAAGCAACCATAAGACTGGCTTGCACTTCTTTGTCCTTGTCTCTTTTCTTGTCGCGATTTCTCTTTTTCTTTTTAACCTTTCCCCCGGTGACTGGAGCACCCTCGACAATCGCCGTAGATCTTCTTGTGGCCGTGGGCATAATTAGGGCCATGTTGTCTATTTCGTTTGCTGAAATAAAGTTTTGCTCCTCCTTCAGGAAGTATTGACTCTTCGACCAAATATTGAAGATTTCGGCCACGTAGTTGTATAGCTCCTCTGCCTCTGGGACGTTATTTTTCAGCCAGTGGTTACGCTGAAGGTCAACGTACTTGATAAGTAGGGGGTAGAAGGAGTAAATGTCTCTAACAAGGAGCTGCCAGTCTTCCTGAATTTGGGTCTCAACTTGAGAGGTGTCATCCGTGGCAGATTTAATGAAACCGCGCATGCTCTCTTCTTTGTGGAACATGATATCTGTGCGTTTTTTCACACGTTCAGCCAAAGGTAAGAATGGGTCCTTTAGAAGCTCCTCTGAGCTGTTGATAATGATTTGTTGCGTGTACGTTGCGATTCTGGTCATCCAAGGGGCGTTCTCATTTCCTATGTTCCTTTTAATTAACTTTAAAACATTCTTCAGTAAGTGGTTCATGTGGTCTGCCGTGACCATGGTTACATGATTACCACTGGTGGGACTCACGTTATCTGGACCTTGCGCCCACCAGAATGGCAGATAAGCACACAAAAGTGGTAGAGTTACGTCTATAATATGCGGCGCTTCGTGGTACGTTTTATCCGACTCAACAAACTGGTCCACTTCCTGCAGAATTGTCTCTAAGTTGGGCATGGAGCTCTCCATCTTCACCATGATATCCTGAGCCTCCAAGGAGTGATCAGCAATACGATTGAGTAGCGAGAACTGATTGTGCTTGTTCAGGTGTGGTTCTAAGAAAGCTACTGGGAAGGTAGCACTGAATGCTCCCAAGCATGATCCTAAATTCTGAAAATGAAAACTGTCTAGAAGTCGTTCGTGTAAAAGGCGGAACCTGCTACTTACTGGTCTGTGACGCTCAATTTCGGTTTTCAGATATTTACGCTCATGGGTTAAGGTGGCATCTGTGCCCAAAGTGTACATTGCAGCCAAAATTTTGTAGGACGCCACCTGGATTTCATCCACTGAAAAGGGAAATCATCATTAACTGGGCGCACGATTCGAAACACTCAACTTACACAAGAGGTCGCTTCCGTAGTCGCATGCCGAAAGATGGTCAAACATGGCAGTCAATACGGGCAGGATAACAGTGTTCACATACGTTAGAGACGTCGACGTCTTTAAATGAGTTCCCCGCAAATGACTGTACTTGCCCTCCTGGAGATTTAAGATTGTCTGTCCTAAGTCGTCTGCCGTGTTGTTGAAGAAGGTTAACATGGACGTCCTGATAAACTCGGGACAATTTTTAACCAACGACTTCGCATCAATACCCTTCACAAGGACCTGCAGGCACCGAACAGTTATTCTTACATCGGGACCAAAGGCAGCTAAGCGATTTCTGAGCAACGAAGCCAATTTGCAGAAAATTGACGCAACCATTTCTTTCTCTTTGAGGGATGCTGCTCCGACATTGTTCGTTGCTGTTGCTATTGCTATGAAATAGTTTCGATGGGTTGAGAAGTATTTCTCCATCAGGGGCAGGACCACTTTTGAGAAGAACTTGATGTCTCTAGAGGCTGTTTTGAAAGAGCTCCGTCTGCTGAAGGTTGCGGACGGCTTCAATAATTTCATGTTGATTGTAGCCCTATCCAAGTATTGAATCAGTTTTTCCAGCAAGGAATACGCGAATCTGCGCTCCACTGATACTTGAATCGCGCTAAGTTCTCCTTCTGCTACTCCGCCACGTGAGGGTCTATGGAAAAATTCGAAAAATTTAAGGGGTCTCTCCATTAATCTCAGTTAATGGACTCACTTGTGTAGCTTGTACCCTTGGTACTGAAGATATTTAAGGAATTCCTGGGATCTCTCTCTGTCCTTTCTCTTTTCTTTGTCTGTGAGCAGATCATAGGGTACCAGCTGCGGATGGATTCCTCCTCCACAAGTATTCAACTCCTCCTTCTTCTTTTTGGCCCATATATCGTGAGAATTCTCAGCCAGTCGTTCAGCCATGTTTTGCATTTCTCTACTCAGGGTCAAATTGGTCATATCCACGGGGTGGGGATTGTAGTTATACGGACTCGCGTCACTCTGAAAATCTTGCTATATGCGGAAATTTGTTTCCACATTTAGGGTCACAAGCAGGAGGGAGAACGGGACAATTGTTACGAGGCACAGCCGGGGACGTAAAACAAAAGCGAAAAGGTGTTAATAAGAATTCAAGATTAGTCAACGAGTGGGGTGCACATATGGGAGAATACATACAACTTGCGCCTTTGATTGCCTTCGAATAGAACCTCTGTTGCTCAAAGGCACGTCGACGTCTTGATGCTCCACGGTCCATCCAATGGCTAAGAGGGCCTTCAAGCTTTCGCGTACTGGTTCTTTATATCGTTCTCGTTCCTACAAGTGGATGAGAGGAGAACCCATAGTAGAAATTAAGTTTTGCCAACTTACGTAGTCGTTTAGCATATTATACGGCTTCAACCGCGGATGAGTTTTTTGAACGTCCGACCAGTTTTCTCCATGTGTCCAACCCGCCTCCAATTTCCTGCTGGCCCAAGCGTCATGATAGTGCTCACTAAACTTTTGAACAATTGTGTTCAAATCATGGTCCAACTGGATTACACTGGTGTCGATTGGTTGGGGATTGTATTGCGGCTGGTCAGGTTCGCCCGCATGCCGACCGTAGCAATCTTCGTCCGTGTTTTTTGACAAGCTGTAGTCGGGTGGAAGGGCGCAACCAATGGCAATCAGGCAGGGCAAAGCTTTGCCGAACAGCTCAGGATCGTAGTCCATATTGCTGAGGGAGTCGAATATGTTGGAAAACAACAGCATCGTAAGGCGCTTTTCTTCATCGGATGATGCTCCGTATGCCCCCTGGCCTTGACTAGATCCATAGTACTTTGCACAGCGGTCGTAATGAAGTGTTAAAAGCTTGAATTGATTAAAATGACAATTAAAGGATTTGCTCTAAAGCTATATCAAAAACATTACTCTCAAGGCGACGGTGGTGTATTCGGAAAGCTTCGATACGTCCACTGTGAGTTTTCGCAGTAGTTTTAGCAACATGGCGGGCTGCATCTGTGATGTGAGTGCTACAAGAAAATCCGACACAGCTTCTCTTTGGCCTTTCGTCAACATGCGATTCTTTGACAGTCTATAGACTGTGTGCAACGTAGCGTCCAGCAAGCTTGCGTAGTTCTCGGCTTCGTTGTAGAATTTCGCGTGCTTGATAAGTAACGGAAGAATGGAGTTGCCAATGTAGCGGTTCATGGCCAGAGCCATGTCACTTTCAGAACCGTCATTCTATTGGAGTAAGAATCGCGAATAAATACCTCTCTGACGATGACTTATACTCACCTTATCCAACATAGTGGCTGTTCTCAAATCCGGCAAGAACGCTTCCTCAAGGAGTTTGTAGAAAAGCTCCTGATTTTCGATACCGTAGACACGTTCCAAAAACAATACAACACTTTGCTTATTTCCTGGAATCAATCCTGAAGGCATATCTGATTTGGGCTTCTCTTCACCGGGGGCAGGATTCGACAGACTAAACCTCAAACTAAGAACACCTTGCAAGTCTTCCAGGGGAACCAGTGATCTCAAAATCGCTCTTGCCCTCAATGATTCGTTCTTCCCTTGTTCAATCACAGAAACGTCCGGCGCGCACCTTCCTAGTAAATCAACCAAGGTGCAATAAAAATTTAAAATGGCTGCTCCTGTGTCAATGTAGTCTTCATCCTCTTCGCTTTCCGGAAGTGGATGAGTGAAATTCAGACCTGCGATAGTACCTTCGGCCTCATCTTGCAACTTTCTTCTGTCTGCGATTCTCTCAGACATTTTGTTAGCATCAACTATAGCTCTGAATAAGCCTTCCCCTTCTCCTCTTAAAGCAGGCCCCAGACATTCTGGTCTGCGGATGAGGAGACGAATGACCAAATTAGCGTTTTCTTCCACACTCTCTCCATTGACCCAAACACAGAAACGTAAGAAATCCAGATATCGCTCACCTTCGACCGGATCCCAACCTAAATCTGGATAGCCTTTCTCTACCAGTTCAGAATTACTTTGCAAGCCACATCTGGAGAGATAGACGGCGATCTTCTCAAGGTAGTGCTCTCTTAGCGCTAAGGCTAGTTCTGTGTTCTCCATCAAACTGGAATACGCCACATCCAGGGGCGTTGAGCCTCTGAGACTTGGGCGGGAAAGGAGTATGTTTGAGTTGTCCAAAAGAAAATCAAAGTGGTCGAACATTGCCTTTTGATTTTGCCGACTAGTTCGGCAGAAATAGCACAGAAATCGACAACATGCCACAACCATTTCGTGAGAAGTATCTTTTTCTTTTGGTGGTACTTCGCTTCCTTCGGCTTGTACTGGAGCGTCACTCTGTGCTTGTGCACGTCTTCCAAGAGTATTCATCATAACAGCCATTACATTTTCGTGGACTCGTAAGATACGAATGAGGTCAGGGTGCTGGAAGAAAGTGTGGTTGTTCACCAGTTTCCATAATCTTTTCCTCATGAGCTCCTCTTCTTCCTGACTCATTTGTACAGGTAATAGGGCACGAATTTGGCTCAATCCTATCCACATTTCAGCGACATCATTCTTTGTTTTGGCATTGATAACGTACGTTTTTTCTAAAGCTCGAATAAGCTCACCAACCGTGTCGTACTGTCGAACAAGAAGACTGAACATTTCGCGCACAAGTTTGGGATTTTCAATCTGAGACTCTTCGGCCCACCTCACGATGGTTTTTATTAGAACTTTGCGGAAAACCTCTTCCGGAGTTTTCTTCTCCGGTTCCAATGGTTCTTTAGGACCCTCTTCTAATTCCTTTACGGCGTTGATAAAATTGTACAATTTCGTTATGGGACCTGGTTTGATTGCTTCGGCTGCACCGTTTTCCGGTTCCTCGGGCTCTTGAAGGGCGTTCAGAGAAACTTTCTTCATAAGGCTCTCGTGGAAGTCGTTAAGGGCAGATCGCAGTTCTAATCCGCATGTGCAGTTTTCTGTATCATCTGTTTCTAGTTTCTTGAAGCAGAGGATCGCGTTCATTTGCTCTCTAGGTGGGCATCGGAATTCTCTGGTCTTCTTGGCCGCTACAGCACTAGGCAGATCGGATTGCTTAATCTCTATGTAACGTCTCAGCTGATCAGACTGAAGATCGCCCACAAAATCGTGTGAGAAAGCAACGATGCTTTCAACTCTGTGCCGTAGTTGAATATCGTACAAGTGTTGTAAGAGGTAGCACATTTGCAGTTTAGCACCTTCGGCCATCTTCATAGTTAGCAAGCCTTTGCGGTGTTCATCTTTTCCATCTGAATAGATGCTGGTTAGATTTAAGCTTGAAAAAGATTGAGATCTTACCTTTTTCAAACGTTGGATCCCATGTTTCTGGATCCACCATTATAAGCAGTTTTCCGACATCTTCGTTCGTCAAAACACCCACTAGAAGTAGACGATCAACCAACTTGAGAAGAGGCCTATGAGAGCAGACAATAGCGGCTAAGCGCACTTCTTGTTTTAGATATTTCGATACACTTACAAGAACAAATTTTCATTGGACCATCCGATTGGATCTCGGTTGTGAATTTGATTGACCTCCACAGCTTCTGATATTGCCTCCATGACGAATTCTCTCACTACCTCCAGAGGGAATTTCGGCGAGTATAGTTGATCGATGGTTGGGATGGGTTCACTAGAAGCACTTGGAGCTACTATTGCGGTACCATTTGCATGGGAATTTAGGGGACTTCACAATATTCCATTCCATGGTGCAAACAAGTATTCATACAGATGCGGTAAGACAAAGAGTGCAAAAAGAACACGCGAGCAGCACAAGTTCATAGTGGTGAGATAATGAAATGCAGCCACATGTGCATGAATGAAGAAAGTGAGAAAAAGTTATGATTTCGTCGAAGTATAGTACAGAATGATTTCGTTCATATTTTATTTGGGCTGTGTTTAGTACAAGAGGGAGATACCACATGTAAGCACGGGAGAAAAAGGCCATGCATTAAAATATGTATTCAGCAGGTGGCAATTTAGTTCGGGAAATTAGATTAGTCACGTAATTTTTAACTTATTATAGAGCGTCTAATGTAACTAGAATTAACTGCTTTTGGGGAGTATTCATTAGATTTCTGTAACCCCGAGGGGACAGTTATTCCATTCTTTGTCCCAAATGCCATGTCCTACTGGCTTTCAATTACTGGAGATTAGGACACTAAATTCTTTAGAAAAGGGGAGTTTTGCAGAACACTTAAAGGCAGGGATTACTGCCACAAAAAGAATATATACAAGAAAGCACATAGGAGACTACTTCTACTTTACACACGTGTTTTTTACATATAGTATTCGTAGGAAGGGAAACATTGCAGGTTGTTATCAGATATGAATAAGGAAAGATAGCACGTAGGACGTTGATTTCATATATTTCCTGACATATTCCTAAAATAGATACTTACGCAATTTCAGTCATCCTAAGCTGGGGTCTCACCGACTCGGTGACTAGTGATCTAAGGGAGTGCGACATATCTTCCTCAGCATACAATTCCTTTAGTTCTGGACCCAGAGGAATGATAAATTCATTTTTACATACTTCCATCGTTGTCGCATGCGATTCCAAGTGCAAAGCTATCAACAGGTCATAGAAACCCTGCCTGAGAGCACCGCTCATATATTCTGACTTAATGGCATACAGGAGTTGTTTTTGATCTACATGAAGGCAAAGTGCGTGGGCAGCTCTGTAGTTAGATTGATAGCAGAGGGCTGCGTATAGAGTTAGCGTGTGAGCGTGGAAAGATAAAAGCTTATCCATTTCAATCAGTTCGAGGATATCTATGCACCGGTCCTCTTCAGGAATGTGTAAGGCGAGCATCGACACCGGATCTTCACACAACATGGACCAGCCTCTGATATCTGATAGTTTAAGGGCGTGGACCTGAAGAGCTTGATTTGGTACACGTGCCCATTGGTGTGGTTTTAGGCACTGTACTTTCAGGCGTGGAGGGAACTGCGGATTCACGTGCTTATCACTTGTAGGAAGAACTGCTGCCGACAGTGGAAGAGTTGTGGGCGTACGACCAAGCTCAATTTGCAGAATCTCTCTGCTGGTTGCCTCGACAAAAATGGCGGGAAAGAGCTTTGTGTCAGGTTCCATTAGCCAACGATGAGAAGTTTCTTTTCCTTCGCACGTGAATCTTATTATTCCAGTGGCGGTATCCACAAAACACCCAATAAACATTCCTTGAGAAGCCCCTTTACCTGAGGCGTCTTGGGTTACTTCATTAAAGAGTTCGTCAGCGCGTACCACATAGCAACTCTGTCGGTCGATATGGTCGACAATTTGGCTGTAGTCGTTCTCCATAATGACACTGGCACACCTGACCTTACTTTTATTGAAGTCCTTGCTATGCAAGTCGTACTGGGTGGTAACCCAACCCACGTAAACATGTGTAGGATCTTGACCGGGATAAATCCGAACTCCATAGAAGTATTCATTGATGAGGCGGAGACATTCAGAATCGAACATTTCATTGCCCGAGGATTCTACTCCTAGATTTCCAAGGTTGGTAGTGGTTAAGGCCTTCGGTCGGTCCGGAACTGATGGCGCTTGGACACGGAGGTCGGTCTGCAAGATAACCTGCGTAAAACGGATTTAAATATAAGCAAGGAACTTACGTTAGATACCCTGACGGTCGGAGTTCTTTGGATGGCCATTTGTGATTGGACCACATTTCGTCCATGAGCTACAAGGCAAGAGTCATTAGATTTTCGTGAAGATTACAGAGTACATAGATAAATACTTACCAAGTGTATTTCTGCGATCAAGATCTTCTGGTGACCTCGTCCTAATTTTCTCCTTACTATGATCCCGTTTCTTGGAGAAGAACTTGAATGGACTTCTTCCCCGCTTTTTCTTCTCATCGATTCGTTCGTCCAGGTGATTCATGTCTAAAGCACTTGACGATCTTTGCATTTTTCCGTTCATCAGAGGCGTTTCGAAGGTAATGTTCCGCGATAAAGATCCTTTGCGTGGCGGCTTTGGTGGTGTCCTCAGTAGAGTTTCATCTGCCTCGGCCACATCTTCTCCGTAATTGCGATTAAGCCCCTTGATGTCGTTTATGGTGAAGCCGCTCTTCATAATGTGGTCAATGTGGGCAGAAGTAGTGCCTTGTTCGGATTCGGCCATTAGGCGATATTGGCGAAGTTTAATCTCTTCCCACCGATGGCGTTTTTCTTCTTCACTAGAGATAAATTTGAAGTGCGTTCTGAAGATTTCTGTTATTTTACTTACTCGATGAATGTGTTCATGCAAGTGACAGGCAAGGATAAACGTAGAAACTCCCAGTTTGCCTTTTCCATTGTTTCAAAAGTGTTGTGGGATATTTTCAAACAGGGTGGGGTGTCGGCTCCTCCCGGAATCCTAGTCACGTCTATGCGACAGTCTGGCATATCCTCGGTATTCTCGAAGACCGGCTGATCTTTGGTGTACCAATGCGTTACGGGCCGTCTCATGTTTCTAATTGGGCCAAAAAGGGCATGAGCACTGCATTTTATAAATATGTCTTGTTGGAAAACTTACACACAGAATGGTTCATAGCCTTCTTGTAGCCCACAAGTGGTGAAGTATTTCAGTGAGTCCACATCTTGTCCGTACGTTAGACGAGCTCTTTGACCAACCTGGAAATTTTTAATTTAAGACCAAGTCTACCTGGTGTCACCATTTCAGTATCTTACTCCCAGAGTGCAAGCGGGCACGAATCCAACACCCTCGGCCGTAACATCTGCGAAAGTGGTTTCACCACCAAGTGCGTCCATTAGGAGTTCGCCATTCAGCGAGAAGCCTGTTTTGCAGAAAATTCCGATAAGTGATAGCCTCCTTTTTGAATGCATCAAAATTGTTAGAGGTAAGAGCTACATGCTGTTAAACGAATTTCAAACTTAGAAACTGCATGCACAATCACAACAAAAAAGGCCGCTAGTAGTCGTGTATTCTTGGACCGTAGAAATGTATAGAAAGTAAAGCTGAAAGCATCTTGAGTGGGTCTGCGTGTGCTGTTAGTTGCAAGATTTTTTGCTGCTTCCGGAAGACTTAGTGTATTGAAAAAAATGACTACGTCCAATTGTTATGTGCTTTTTAGTGAAGCACAAAAGTTTTAATAGCATTGGGAAGGTCTTTAGCGGGCTTTATATGGCTCCCTGGAATACAAAGAGATCTTGGCTCAAGCGATTAGGACCAGAAGAGTCGTCGTTCTAATTAAGCTACCTAAAGTAAATGGCTCTGTTTGATATTTTGTTTTTAATTGTGAGACCCTTTGTAACCTACACAAAGAGTATTATTTACATCTTTAAAAAATATACTACACGTACTAACGTGGAAGACATTTGTGGGTAAAGGCAATCTTTAAATTATTTTGCTTCTTAGTTCTTGGGGAATATCTTCCAAAATTAAAGTTGGATGTCGTGACGTTAAAAAGTGCGTCTCCTTTATTCCAAAGTAGCCAGATCTCAACACCCGCTTTTTGGAGTTCCTGTAGGCCGGGCATATGAATAAGCCTAGTAAAACTATGCAAGCTTTGATCAGAAGCAGAAAGTCCAAAAATTAAATCAAATTATAAAAACTATCGGTGAGGGCGGGGAGTGCAAAGCAGCGAGGTGTTTTTGTGTTTTCCCATGTTTTCATGTTTTCAGGAAATTTTCTATGAAATTTGTATGTGGTAATGTATTTGCAGGATTCCATTCCAAGCAACTGCACTACTATACAACTACAATTGAATGTGGAGTTGATATATAAATGGAGGGGGACCACTTATTGTAAAAACACCAAGTGCAGATTTAGATTGATTTCTCTTACTGATTGTATGGTCGGCGAGATCGAGGAAGACTCCCACAATATCACCGGGTCCCCATTGCTTCCCGAAAGCTTCCGTCGCCCCACCAGACACTTTCTCTTCCTGTTATCACACATTTAACGAGCACATTAGAAGAAAACAGTTAAAAATGATTTTTTACTTCGCCAAAAATTTGTTAGTGGTTTGTTGTTTAATTTTATTTTAGTTTCTGTTGTTGCTTTCTCTTTATTCTAATTTTACTTTATCTGTTATGAGAATGTACACAAATGAGGTTCAATGATTTGGACTCTCTCTACGGCTTAACTACGCTCTAGCAAGGGAACTCGTATTGACAATGATCGCACCTGTGTTTTCAAAATTATCTGCGAAAATTTTTTTTATTTTTATAATTTTAGTTACCAAAGAAGGTGAAAATATAAGCACTACAATCAAAAAGCAACTAAGAGAGTCTAAAAACAAATTTCAGAAAATACTCAAGAATAAGCTTGATAGATCTACTGATAAAGTGCTTGAATCAAACGCGAAGTCTTCAGTCCAAGCGTTTTGTTCTTCTTGTCAACTCAAAAGATAAATTTTCGAATCTAATTTCACTTGAAAACGTCGCTAAGTGAGATACATATCAATATCGAGGCCCAATACGGTCCATGTCAGTCATTTTGATGAAATTTGTGAAGAAACCAAAATAGAACAAGCTCCTCTCGAAGTAGTTTTGAGTTTGCGAAATAAAAACAGAAAAAACGTGTGAGATGTAAATCAACTGAGTGTTCTTACTGATTATCTGATCCTTAACATCTATAAAACAACCAATAACATCGCCGACTTCATAGCGAATACCAAAGTGCTCCACAGAGCCTCCATGTAATTTTGTTACCTACATAATTGATTTGATACGAATTTGAATAATCTCATAGAGTAAATCCAATTACATATTTGAAAAAATTCTGAAAGTTCCAAAATGACTAAATGTGCACATGTTGTAGTGATTGCGATCAAAATTTTGAATGCCTTTTGGAATCTTGTGGTAATAGCAATAGAAGATGATTGGGTTACACTTACATTGTATCCGTCGAACGCCCAGGTAGTGTCATCAGCTCCCAGCATGATTCCGGGATGGCAGTCTGCTCTGGCCCAACCTACTCTCATTGGCCCGGCCGTTAATACCTCGAACTCGAAGTACCACTTTCCAGATGTAACTGCGTAGTTTCTTTCGACGCGGTAAGTGCGGAAAGCAGCAAATTTTAATCTTTGAGCTTCGGCAAGGAGGGCCTCATTCCCCTCTCCAGTTGGCGGCTCTAGATTATATCCATATACGAGAAGTGTACGCACAGTCTCTGATGCAGTATCGCGATTCGCTTTCTTAATTGCTTCGTCTACTTTGGAATAGGGCACCAAGTGTGGACTCCTGTGATTTTCAGAGTCTTCGTTCAACCCGTACGTCCATCCCTGCTGGATGCGTTCCTTAGCCCACAAGTTGTGAGTATTCTCCGCCAGCTGATCAACAAGTTCCTCAAGTTTGGGAGTAAGAGTCACAGCGCTCAAGTCAAGAGGAGCAGGTTTGTAGCCGTTAGCTTGCATGAAGGGTTCATTTGGGAGTCGAATAGGTCGGATTCTTGCTGGTGGCTTGTCCACGGTAATGTAGTAGCCCAGAGAAATAATGGTTCTAGAAATTAGCAATATTAGGTATGTACGCAATTCACTTGAAATGTTGTTTTACTTTAAGGTTTGCACAGCAAGTTGACTGTCATAACGCTTTTCCGCTGCTGGGAGCTTTTCAAATTGCGTTAGACAAGGGTGAATCCGATGTAAATCATCACGTCTTTCGCCCCAAGTCCAGCCAGCTTCAATTTTATTGAGTGCCCACATTTCGTGAATATTTTCTGCCAGTTTTTCTTTAATGGAATCCACAGAGCTGGGCAAAGCAACCCCCGAAGTGTCCACAGGATTTGGTACAAAAGCAGTGTCATCTTCAATTAGCCACGGGCCAGCAAGAACATTTTTGTTGAGATTGCCAAAGTAAAAGCAGGGGTCTAGGCTTAGGATTTGGTGAGGCATAAGGCACTGAACGAGTGGAGAAAATCCTGGAGGTGGTTCGTACTTTAGACGACCGTGGTCCCCACCAAGAAGAAAACGGCAACTGCAACAATCGTTTGTTAGTGTACCTTTATAATGTTTTGAAATTACCTTAATTTTGATGAACAACTCAGCACTGGGAAAAACATTCCATCTAAATTGAATCCTCTAAAGGATCCTCTCACTTTTGCGCCATTAAAAGTAAATGTTATAATGGGGACACCCAAGTCTAACGCAACCCCGATAACATCACCCTTCCGAATAAACGGCTCTACTGGAATTTGGTCAATAACTGGAGTTTTACGCCCACCAGTCCATAAGTACACTCCGTCAAATCCGAAAGAAAAGAGATCATCACCAACGCCGTTTCCGCCCCACTTCTTCCCACCACCCGGATACGGAACGTAACTAGAATTAGAAAGGCTTTAGAGAGCCAAGATGAATAGAGATTGAAAATTTACCCTGATGTGTTGGCCCATCCAATTCTGAGGTGTGGCATCATGTGTGTCGTCTGTTCTATATGGTCCATAGTAACTTCAAAGTACCACTTCTGATACATTGCAGAACCTTCTACTCGACCGACGAAAATGTTTGGACGAATGCTGCAAATTGAAAAGATTAACTGAATAGGGGCATTCGATTCGCCCTTCTTTTATGACATCTCAGAAGACATGGAGATTTTGGGCATTAGTAGTAGCATAAGTGTGTTAAAACTGTTAATGAACAGTGTTTGATTTTGTGTGAGTTCTGGTAAATTACCTTGCAACATGATCTACAAGTTGAGTTTGCAGCAACAAATTCTTCCCAGGCAATAAATAATCACAAATGTTGTTTTGGGAAGACCTCACAGCGACACCATTACCCACGCAAAGTGAGCACAATACATCCAAAACTTTTGGATCCCGTCCATGCTTCTCCAGCAGAGAGATGATCACTTTAATATGCTCATCGCGCATCATGTTCAAAGCCTCAGGAGAGTCAATCAGAACGCAGTGAAGTACATCTAACATTCCCGAACCTTCACTCGAGGCTTGTGAGCCCAGTCGTGAGAAGAGCCAGTTCAGCCGATTGCTGTTAGCAAATTGGGCGCAGTTGGTGTGGTTTCCTTTGATGATCGCGGCCAACAGTTGATAAAGATACGTTGAAATTAAATCCCAGCTTTGACCCATTTCGTCACCAGCTAGAAAGCTTGCTAAAAATCCTTGAGACGTGATCACATTTATTTTGTCTATAGCTTCGAGGATCAAGTTAAGAACACCCTCTTCTTGGAAGAGGTCTTGGCGATTGCGAAGAGCTCGGAAACGATTTTGTTTTTCTTCATGCTCTGTGCAAATAAATAAAATAAAATATCAAATGAAAAGCCCCATATGAATTACCATAAATCCTTACCCATATCGTCCTCAGGCTGCGAAAAGTAATTGATTAAATCTTCGAGGCACATAACCATTTCGCTTAAGTTTACGGTGTGGAAGAACATAGAATGACGTCGATTGGTCTGTAGTGTTTCAAGGCCACTAAAAGAATTTTTTTTTTTTAGTAAAGTGGATCCAAGAGAGCAAGTCAATAAGGAACATACTTAATGAATTTTGTGAAAAGACTGCTACACTTTCTAATAACCCGAGCAGTTTTTGATTCCTCTTCTTGGGATCGCGAGAAGTCCAGGCCGTCATCCATTTTCCCTTCTTCATGCAATACGGCTTGCTTTTCTTCAACCTTGCCAACACCCTTTTTCTTCGTCTCATAACTCTTGTAGCTGAGCCATAAACTGGACTCAGAGTGCTGGACTATTACAGTGGAGTCACCATATTTGATTATCGGGGAACCTATCACCTCAAGATCCTTATCTTCTAGAACTACTTTCTGATCATCCTTCTCTGGACGTAAACAGAAAGTTGATGCGGCAATTGTGGCTTCTTCTTTCTTAAGCTATTTGGAAGTGAGAGCAAGTTACTGCGGGGCTCGAATATAAAATAAAATGTCACTTACAAGAACCAATTCATTGTTTTCGTTTACCCCTAGATATCTACCAGTTGTAATGTGTCTGATTCTCATGGGGTGGTTCCACACGATGAAACCACCAGTCCACTTTGTTCGCGCTAACTCTAATCTCCATAGAGATCTGGCCTGGGACATTACCGACCCACCTTCGTAGACGACAATGCTGAAAGAACAACATGTATGAATTGTTTGCCCACAGAGCTGACCCACTTACTTTTGGCCAGGTTCTCTACTCCAGGTACTAGGTATAGTAAGGCATTCGTCACCGCCGTGGAAAAACCGAAGGACATCACCACCAAAGACGTATCCCACGTACTTCATTCTCGAAATGCCAGTTCCGTAGGGTTGAACGGACCAGTGGGTAACATGGAAGCTGGCATTTACTATAGACTGTTCGTTCTCCTTCGTTGTGTGCTGGAATTAGACATTGAGGTAGGTTAAAACTTTTGCCAGTTTTCTTTCAGCTTACCAAGTAACGTTCCGTGGCAACAGATACTAAGATTAAATCGTCACCGACGCGAACTTTTTCACCTTCGGATCTCTGTTTGCTTGCCGGATGAACTGTCCACCAGCATGCTTCGCCCTGGTTGTGCTCTTGCAGACCAACGTCGAAAGATAGTTTGTCATTGGAGGAAGATGTCGAAAGGCACGCTAAATACTGAAACGTGACATTGTGAGATGTTTCATCGATTAAATCATGGAAAGGTGGTTACCATATCACTGTTGTGATGTCGTAGCAATATGGCATTGCCATACAAAAGAGTTCTGTGTCCAGATCCAGTTCCTTTGCCCTGTGAATGAATGCTTTATTAGGAGTAGACCTCTTAATCTCCATTAGGAGAGGTTTTCTCGTTCGAATGAGAAATTTCAGGTAGTAGGAATGCCCGTAGTTAGGAGTTACAGTAAATGACTACGTTAAGCAACACCAATTACGACTGTTGACGCATTTTCTTTCATAGCTTTGTGACTGAAATCGCTGGGTTATGATAACGACTGTTGCTGTGCGGATGGGGGGCTTTCTAATAAGCTGCTGTTAAGATTGTTAGAATGCTTCCATTCTTAATTATTACTTCTCATAAAAAGAAAATTTTAGGTTAGAAAAAAATTAGTGCGACAGCAGTGAACTGAGGAGCCCAATTTTAAAATCGATAAGATTATTACGAGAAACGTGTGAAGATGTTTCTTCACCTGATTCATGAGAATGAAAGGAAGACGAACAGCGGAAAGATCGAGAAGTGGACTGGTTGCAGTCGGTATAATTTGTATTTGAGCATTAAAACTTCATCGGATTATGGTTTTTTTTATTACTTTTTGGGCCTTATAAAATCTAAGAAAGGCAGTAAACGAAGGCTCCACAGGTAAGATATAAAATTCCTCGTGATTCCGTATTAAAGTGGCTTTATACCGCCATTATTTTTTAAGCATTAGCAAGTAGGCAAGCATGTCCACGTACAACATTTATAACAGCCCCGTGCTTTGGTTGCAGAGATTTTGTTTTTATTTAACTGAAACAGCGCTCCAGTCGCGATTTAATAAAGTTAGAAGGCGTTAGAAATTGGTTAACGCTGATAAATAGCCAAAGTTAGAAAGTATAAGTGTTTCGCACAACCGTCTGATGGATAGAGGCGTTACGGAAGCTCAGGCAGGTGTTACCAGATTTGCGATTTTTCCTTACGCAAGTACTTAGCAGATTAGGCTTAACAACTACACTTATGCGGTAATTTTAGTTTCGAGTTAGCAAAAAAATTTCTGACGAAATATTGCCGAAACAAATGAATACTTACAAGCGCTTTATCCTGTACGCGCGATTGATTGGTATACAAATGTTTTATTCGATTTTAATTTTTAATTTTTTAAATTTTGTACAATTTTATTTGTGCGTGCGGACAGACATTGTGAGTTAAGCACCGGGAAAAAAGACAGAAAAATTTTTACATTAAACATTGAGAAATGAAATAAAGTAAGACTTTAACATTGACGAAATGGACAAAAATATTAGGTTCAGTGTCTGATGAAAGGATTCGATTAAAATTGTAGAAGAGAGCGAGTATGAATGTGAAATGATATACATAATGAGGCGAGATGTTTGAGGGTGAATTGGCAACAGTACTTACGGTTTCAGATCCAGCTGCAGTCACCAGTTCCTGTAAGGCACGTACTGACAGGGCCTGCTCTATGACGAAGACACACTGGGACAGATCCGGGGGAACGTTCTTGTCTGCAATATTCTCCAGGAAGCAGTGCCGGTTGCCGAATCCTTCTGCTGCCAGGCATACACGTTCTCCGGTTGCCGTACATGATAGGCAAACCATGTCTTCCTGCAAGGAACATAATACGAGGATTACTAAAAGGTCCCGGTTAGCTTGTAATGACGGCCACTGACAGTTCCTAGGGTTATTTACCCGAAAGATTGATATCTCGTTGATGACAAGGAAACATACGGAAAGTAACGCAATGAATCTCGACAACCCATCACAATCTGTCGGGTGTTTTCGATAAATTTATGACAGTTAATTCTGACTTCCTTATGTGCCGCTAACATCCTGCCGGAAGCCAGAATTCGGGCCCCACAAGCAACACGTACGTTTAACTAATTTTTTACGACTTGCCTCACTCCATCATCCCGGGTGGATAGCGGGCGGCACTGATATTAGGAAGCTCCCTCTACCTGTAATTGGGCATGTGTGCGCCCGGTAATTTATTACTCAAACACAATGAAAGCATAATAAGGTTCTTCCAGCCCTTCCCTACGGCAGGCAGGACGAATAAAGTATACGCAGTAAAGTTACCCTTGTCTGGGTCATGTTATTTTACTGGCATATTTTACGAGACTGGTTCCCAGGGCGGGGGAGCTTTACGAGAACTCTGATGTCTAATTTCCCCATTCCTTTGTGGTGTCGCCCTTCGTAGCCCAAAAGGTATGAAGCGAGAATGATGCATGTCTACCGGGGTGAGCAGTAGCTATTGTCGAAGTAGAGTTTGACACAGCAATTATGATAAAAGGACAATAAAAGTCAAAATTAATTAGGGAGGGTATCTTTATGTCGTCTGCGGCTTAAAATCATAGGAACCATGATGCACTTCACACATCAAATAGAATCGAATAGGAATTAGGAAGACTGGCGTCCTCCTACCATTTGAAGAAAATGGATCTTGTTGAGGACGACAAAGCCGATTCTGCACGGAAGAGGTTGATTAAGGCTTAGCCGCCTTGGAAAGTAATTTAAAGGCATCAAAGAATATCATGAGCTACATTAATGGACGCAAATTAAACAGTTGGGGTCGGTCACAAAATACTTCTTTAGGTCGAAGGCTCTAGAGACTAAAGGACCTTACATGCAAAAACGAAGAATATGATTCACACCCATATTAGAACTATTTTTCCGTATGCACGTCCTATACGCAGAATTCTGTCATAATATAACAAAAATATATATAACGCGCTTTTTGAAAGTTTTCTTGTGTTCACTAAAAATAGTGAAGTTATCTTTCTCGTATGTTTGAAATTAGTGAAAATGTCGAAAATATCGTAAATATGACGATTAAAAAAGGTATGCGAAACATAAGATGCACGAAGTGCATACGTATCGATGTGAATC
This sequence comes from Dasypogon diadema, assembly GCA_006980735.1. Taxonomy (NCBI): domain Eukaryota; kingdom Metazoa; phylum Arthropoda; class Insecta; order Diptera; family Asilidae; genus Dasypogon; species Dasypogon diadema. The sequence goes on from QYTT01081376.1 coordinate 43,052, forward strand.
TGCTAACAAAAAATATTTTTCAGAATGAATTAACGTTCGGCGGCAAATGATGGTTTCACCAAGAAACTGCACGTTAAATTTGTGACACAAGAACCATTTACAGAGCATTCATCCGACGAAGAAGTCACAGCACACATGATTCCACCGAACGCAAAATGGTGAACCTAATCTTGAAGTCCAGTCACTTCCTGGAATTATACCCGGAATTGCACCATGGAGCATGGGAAACGCGTTATGACATTTCTCCCTTCCTCGAACTATTCAGCTTCAGTACATTCAAAATAATTTTCCCTTTCCCGCCTTTATCAAGGTTTTCCAATCATCCATACGGCTCAGTACAATCACAAAATTTTCCTAAATGTCACCCCACCTATCCCCAAGGCCTCCTGTTTGTGTATCCTTCGCATCTTAATGGTATTAGGTCCTCGCATAAAATCGGACAAAATGTCATACGCTTGAGTTTTTACCACCGTTCGCAACATTTTCGTCAACCTTTGGTCCATTCCTCCTAGTCCGCTGGATATTTTCTGCCGAACACGCCATCACGGGAGTGAAGTGAGCAGAGCTGGCTTTGCCGTCATTGTCGTTACCATCGTTATCCTCTATTTTATTATCAACCCTTGATCTTCGCCCTATTGCCAGCTTCCAGTACTCATCCCACCTCAAGGTGGTGGTTTTCTTTTTCTTATTTCCCAAAAGTCCTAAGGGTGAGACGGAGTCTTGGCTGATGTAATAAACTCAATCGAACATCCGTTGACATTGTACAATCCGCTTCGGATTGGCTTGCACACGGACATCTCGGATGAGCCAGAAGGGGTTGAATGGATCTTGTCCAGCAATAAAGAGAATCCCAAGATAGAAGACCTCCATAATTTTTTGTCATGAGAACTTTTATGTATTTATAACACTGTGTCAAGGGTGTCCTTAAGGCGATGGGCGCATAAACGAAGACAATGAACAGCGCCGGCACACAAGGAGCTCCACAATGCGAACAAAGGGAAGAAAGGAAAGGCCAAGACAAAGCTAAGAGACGGCGGTGGGGAATATAAAGTTAACTGAAGGGGTGCGAAATTTTCTGAAGTTTTCCTCATAATAAACGGGAAAGGGCACGTTCACTTAACAAACGTTTGCCAAATTTTCGTTAAAAGTTGAGATTTGAGAAATGGGCCAGGATGTTTTTCTTTTCGTTTTCCCGGAGTTTTGCCCGCGTTTTCTTTCCACCTGCCTTTGCCTGTTCCTCTTTTACAAAACGTCGGGAGACAGTTGGGCTTTATTATTCCTCCACGTGATATCCCTACAGTGCTGCGGTGGCAGCTCAGGGCGGTAATAGATATGTGTGGGGTAATGTATACCTATCTGGGTAAATTTCGTGGAAAGCCTTATCGTGCCACTTTACGGTTAATATCCCAATATCCGTCTTAGAGAGGGCACTTTACCTTATCCAGAAAGTGAATTGAAAGTGCTGAATTGCAAATGTGTGTCAAATTGGGTGGTGTTCAATTTTATCACACCTTCACTCTGGGTGTTTTTGTGTTTCTAACTGTAAAGTCTTTCCTCACTTCTACCTAACTTCACCCTAATATTTATCTTCCACATGTTAAGCGATAAACTGTTCTGAAGGATGAAATTATATACTTTTTATTGCGGATCTGACTGGAAGGAATAGCCATACATTGGTGACGCCTGTCACGTACGCAACCAAACTAGAAATCGTGGAAAATGTTACTGCGGTATTTTAAATGAGATTAGCCATTTGTGGAATGTCTGATCGATATGAATTATATTTCTCACAGAAGTTCTTAAGTTATTATAAATTTAATTTGCAAGCCCTCCCAGTCCTGGATGGCCGTTTTCTACATATTTGGCACCCAACATAATACCCTGTGTCGCCGTAATCGACGTCGAGTCAATTACTACTGAATGGAAGTGATTAAAGCGCCTGCCTCTACTAAAATCCAGCAATTTCGTCGGAAAAAATGCAGCGAATGTTTATTTACATAAAGTTTTACCCAGCACCTATAAAGAGGGGTAATACCAAGAACTCCTGTGCCCCGTGCTCCGGCCCGAGGCTTATTTCATGAGGGCGCTACAGTGTCTCGTAATCAACGTCAATAGACCGATAATTGGAAAACATTGTTCCCGGGCAGGCCAGCGCCAGTTAAAGCAATCACTTTGCACCTTTTGTACACACGAAACAGGGTGTCATACCCTTCGACAGCTAGGCCACTGCCTCCTCGTACATCATGGGTTGTGACACCAACAACTAACTAACTATGAAGTCATAATTTATGGTAGGTAAGGGTGATGCTATCAGTGAACTGCAATCAGCGGTGAACTGGTAGTCAATTAGTCAGAGGGGGAAATCTGTACAGACAAGGGAGGATTCGTTAAAGTTTTCTTCGAATTTTCTATATTCCGTCTTGAGAACAGGAGTACAGGACACGTGGCATTTGGATTGAAACAATCAATACCATTCCCACGAATACGTAAGTCGGGCGATATGTGGGTCACTTAAACTCTTTATAGACGTGCTGCGAACACCCATCCACCCTGAGAGAAACTAAAGCCATAGAGGTGAAGAGGAATCTGAGTGGAATTTAAATCTTTCCTCCCTTCTTCGATGTGTAAGAGTTCGACATCCGCATGAATAAACTTATTGAACGAATCAATGGCATGGAAGCACTTTATAGGGATTGAGGTTATGAAATTGCAGATCTGTGATTATTACGGCTTTTGCGTCTACCTTCTGAATATAGAAAGCTTGATGCCAGGAGTGGATAATAGAGAGTAGTCACGATTCAGCCGAATGGCTCTGGTTTAAGAAAGGAACATCTTAAATCCTCCTTTGGATTGGCAGAATGTGACTATTAGGAGAATGTTTCGAACGTTTGGCACAAACTTTCCTGGAAAATAAGGGAGTTGCAAAAAAGACTTGGCATTTAGAGCGATCACGATCAATTTATCAAAGTTATTTGTAAACGCGTCTATCCAATATACAGTTACTCTCTTAAGAGCACATATGCCTTTGTGTGCTTAGCATGACAAAACTGACATGTTTTAGTCTAATGACCATTGAATTCATCTCATCGCTGGAAGATCTTCGGAAAATTGAACTTAGCAATATTTGTACGATTTCCTTAGTATGGTGGGTAGAAAACACGATGTCGATTTAAACTTTTTATTCTGATGAATGAGTAAATTTTGTAGATTTTTATCTAAGCAGCTTGAATATTACAAATACAAGATAAAATTTCCATCCGAGACATAATTTATATTTAGAGTACAGGGTATCCTCGATAGTTACTCAGTTCAGCAACGTTTTCAGCAGTATTGCCTCATAATAAGAAGTGAGTGTAGAAGAAAATTGAACAGCGCACATATCAACGACGTCCTGAGAATCTACCCCCGAAATAGGTTAAATTAATTTGTTGAAAGTTTAAACTTATTTGCAAACAGGTAAAATTTATTTGCGAATGGGCTAAACTTATTTGCGAACAGGTTAAATAAATGCACGAATGCTAAACATTAAATTGAATTATACAAATCTAGGGAATTTTTTCAGATAAAAAAGGGGTTGTTAGGGCTTTTCTATTTCAGCTACTAAGTGGTATTTAGGAGCTTTTCTGAATGTTATCACGGTCATATTGTACGTAGGGCTTTTTGAATATTCATTTATCTTCAAATATTGACATATTCAATAATTTTAAATTTTAAAACAAAATATAACAGCCTTTTAGGATCCCAAATATGCATTTATCTAAAAAAAATATGTATGAAAATGCAGATAGGGCCTTGTATAATATTGTGGCAGAATAGGGCTCGATGCAAATGAATAAAAACAAGTCACGCACTGTCTAGAAGATCAAAGTACAGAAATTGCAGTATAGTAAGGTTTGGTCCTTTTTTACTAACCTAAATTTCATGTAGTAAATATAAAAATATAAAAAAAACTTATTTGCTAAAATAGTTGTACAAGGTTTTTTTGGAAACAGGTCGGACGAATTAGGAAAAATTAGGGAAAATAGTGTGAAACTTGAGGTCTCAATAAATTCAGTGAAATAAAAGCAGACTCTTTACATTTGCAAAAATCTGTGTAGGCTAACTAACCCTAGACCACGTTTAGCCTATAACTTATTAGGAACTTTTATATTTCTTGACAAACTCAATGTCTTACTAGAGTTACGGTATTCTTAAAATAAAGAGCTACCAATGGTAGACGCCGGTGGGATTTGAATGTGTTTAGGGGTTATCTGAGCTTTCACTGCCACCTGCTATAAAATTAGTACAAAAAGATTCAAACGCACACTTTGTTCTGCGCCAGTGTTAAAAGCCCCATAATCTAATATTCAAAACTGAATGCGATTGGATCTCAGTGCACCCCACCACCTACACACGTACAAGTATCATAAATTTCGACTCAAACCCGCCGTAAGGCCCCCCTCTTATATGTTGTTTCTGGGTCTCGTAATAAGCCAGTCCATTACACCAAGAATTGGTAATCAGCCGCAAAGAATATTCGGATATTTCTCAGATATCCCAATAAAAGTGGTCGCGACCGATAAATCCCAATCATACCCGCCGGGGTTTAACGCAAAACCGCCAGCTATAAAAAATCATTTTCTGGGGAATCTCCTTAAACCGCAAACCAAACCACTACCCATCAACCCCAACCTGTAAAACATCAGCTGATTGTTAAGATTTTATTGCCTTTCGTTGCCAGATGGAGGGCCCGATGCTTTCTTTGAGGCCCGGACAACCGTCTTTCCATAAATTCCTTGTAAATTGGATTTACGGGCGATAAGTCATAATCTCTTCGTGATAGGTGGGAGTGGCGTACACTGCCGAAGAAGATTATCAAATTCATAACATTGCGGTGGCAGTCAGAAGTGGGATGGTTCCTTGTAAGGAAGGGATTAGTGAAAGGAGCGGGCATCCCAAACTTTCGTCGGCCTCATCGATTCTTCCCAAAACCCTTTCAGGGAAAGGAAGGATGCCCGAGAATGTGCTGCTCCGTCTTTGTGTATTAATCGTAAAGCCATCCCGTAATAAACATTTGACTCCCTAATTCCTGGGGGGTAAATTAATTGCGGCTATCCGGATTCGTGCTGGCGATAGGCATCCGTTCGAATCATGGTGGTTTCTCTGTACCTCGGGCCATTGTGAACCATCCGTACACCGTCATCGGGCCGGCAAAGTGTGTAATCTAAAATCCATTGATGTTAGGTAATGAGACGGTTCATAGGTATCTGATGCCAGATTATCTTTTGTAATTGACAGATTGTGGTTCGAATAAAACTTCCCTAATTAGCAGGAATACAGGAATGGGACACCTGAATCAGATTATGATGTCAGGCTTTAATTGGGGACGACAACCGGATCTACCGCAAAATTTCAGTTCTAATGACCAAAGTATAGGTTTCGATTTCATAAATTCTTTACGTGCAGGGAACGATGGGAATTCTTTGCTGAAAATTGTTCAGTTTTACCATTTGCACTTTTTGGAACCACTGAATGGCGTTCAACACTTCAACGACCAGTACCAGAGGGTTTTAGGGAGGTGTGATTACTTTCTGAAGTAAAATAAGGATAAGGTCTACTGTTTTCACGCAGTTTTTCTCTGGTGGATGAGGAAGATTTACCTTGCTTAGCGTATCCAGGCATTTTTAAAGAAAGTGTTGCTGCTAGGGTGGATCTGCTTAATTCTGCTGAAGCTGCAGCTGCAGCGAATTTTTCAAAGCTCAAAGTATAAATTTAAACAAGCGAAAATCAATATAGGAATTTTGTCCTTTACTCCTGCGACCATTGCGGTACGATCGTAACACTCTTCGTTTGGTACAAGCACTGTGGAAAAGCCCTTGTGAGATCCCATGAAACTTGACTTTCTCATCACAATTTGTAAAGGAAGTCTCCGGAGCAGTCACTTTGAAATTGTAAAACTCCCGACGGTATACTAAATCTCAAAGGCACATTTGAAGGGATGTTAAGTGCGCCTCTTTTTATCATTGTAACGGTTTGCAAACAGTTTGTACCTCCCCCCGTGGCTCATAACTAACCTTTCCCATTAGTAAGTATTTTTTATGGGGTTGTAAATTCCGTCAAGTAAACGCTTATAATTTCCGCGGTTCCAAGAGCAAAGTTGAAACGGTTTATTACACGTTTCTAGCCATATAACGATGCTGCCACAGACAAAACTCAATTCACTTTAAGTGAGGAACTTTCTTATTTCCAAGAAATTCTTGCCACGAGTTGAATTCTTCCTCTACATCGTTTAGGGTAGGCGGCAGCTTTCGCGAATATTCTCTGAAGAAATTGCATGCCGAAGCACCAAGCTAGTTAGTGCTTCCAATACATTTCCCTTTAATTAAAATAAACTGCCACTCCACCTGGATTACGTGAGAAGCAGCCCACAACCGCGAGGTTTTCCTATCCCAACGTTCCAAACAAAAATCGTAAGGAATTAAACTTAAAGGCAGAAATTCCTTTCCGCCTCCTGCAAAATAAATTCCTTCAAGTATCACTCGTGATTTATCTAAGCTGCTGCGCCTGGAGATGGACTGCTGCCGGACCCCAGACCGATTCGTATTTCGTACACTGAAGAATCAAATCAAGCGTTGAACATTTTTCAATCTAAGGTCCTGTCGGAAAGAGCCCAGAGACAGCACCCAGCATACCCTTAAATACACGTAAACAAGCCACGCATGATCGGGTATGTGACTCATAATGGAGCCAGGAATGGGCTCTGATAATTCTGGTCCTTCATCCATAAATTTTGCGGTGAGATGATTTTTTATTTTATTGCCTGAACGCTGTGGACGAACTGGCGACCCCACTGGAACGGAACTCCACTTTGTCCAAGAAAAGAGTCCCCATTGTCCCACAGCAGAGTACCTACAATCCAGGAAGCAATGTGAGCTCGATGGTGGCTGTTAACTTGAGTGGAAACATCAATTGCCCTCGCTGGTTATTGGCTTTTGCTTTATGAATTTCGATGAATCTACGACTGGGTATGGATGCGGGGTGCTGAATTCGAAGGGACGGGTAGCCTAATATGATAAATTCTGGACGGGTGGTCCTATAATTGTTAAGTGGCTAAAGAGGATTGATTTAGTTATTGTCTTCGGTTGCTGCCCTAGGGGAATTGTCCCCCATTGAGGACTCTGATTTAATGAGATTTTATTGATCTGAGCCTATCCCTGTTAAAGCTCCTTCCAAGCAGGACGCAAACTTTCCAATAATTACTGTGGGATTTCTGGCTCCTCCAGGATATTATTGGATGATATGAAAATGAAGAGGAATAGCCTTTGATCTGCACGGGAAGGCTTAAAGTTGCTTTAATAACATATCGATTTCATGCTGCTTTCGCAAACAAATGGGATTACGTCTTTGTGTAAATAGGCCGTTTTCCTGAGTGTCTTCCAATGTATGCAAAGGAGGTGTCCGGTAAACTTATAATTGCAAGAAATTGCTCCGCGTAAATTAAAGATTACTACTAATTTCAAACTTTGGGGAACATGCTACAAGAAAGGTAGACCTTGTTCATGCAGCTAGCATTAATTCTCAGGATCAAGGTATTCCGGGTGTGTAATATCTTTGATCCCTTTAAAGTCCATCAAATATTAATATGGGGTCGATGTAAGTATCTTTTTACGATAAAACTATGAAAATAAGTCGCTTAGCGACTCCGACTTACTTTAAGAAAAAAATATTATTTCAATTTATTCGATTGTACACAATTAGGATGCTAAATCTTCTAAGTATGTGCAGTATATTAAATAAAAGGAAAAAAAAATAAACAAAGTGAGAAAAAACACAGGGAAAAAGCAGAAAGAAAAATTCGTCAAATGTTTTTGTTCGGCCTGCGACAATTCCAGAATTATAGCGTAAAAAGACATCTTTTTTTTAAGGTATTGCCTAAGATCAGGGGACAATCCTATGATGCACACAGCTTAGGCGGAAGGAAATTAAGGACAAATGTTGCAAGTGGACCACAATAGTTGGCATGAAATTATTGCTGTGCAACATCCCAGTGGCTTCACAAGTACAATAACTGTCAGTAGAATTGTCTCAACCCCTGGTACCTAGATAAATCACCATGTCCTGCGCAGGATTCGAACCCACGCTAATAGGGCACGCTCGACCAATATAAAATGAGTGCAAACAAATATTATATATACCTATACAAATATGCAACTGATATTTGCATTTGTACTTCTTTTTCGTTACTAATATGTAGTGTGGAAAGGATGGGATGTTTTGGCATAATTCTGGTATGGACGTGCACGAAATACGAACTACAATCTTCAATTCGTTGTGACGCCTTTTTACTCTATCGTGAAAACTAAGTCACCATAGTACTAACCAGTAGCTCTGGCTCAAAAATAGTATAATAACAAAGATGTAGCGAAGTGACATTTTGGCTAGAAAAATTCGTGAAGTTCTAAAACAATAATTTTGAAAACTTTCTTCAAATCCAAACTTTCTTCTAATCCAAACTTTCTTTCGAATTTTTATTATACTAAATTATATATATACATATATTAAAAAGGGTCTTAAAATTTCTTTAAAAAATAGAAAAAAATGAACGATTTTGCAATACTCACCGTCCGAAGGAATGAAACATCATCCTGTTCAGAACCACCCTCTGCTTCAGCCATCTTTCAGGTCAATCTTCGTCACTTTCACTTTAATTCGATTTTGTTCTTGTAAATTTTTAATTATTTCAAATTAGATTTTCTTATTTTACACCCGAGTGACGTCTGTCCAGAGACGTCACACAGGGCGAGGAACCCTTATAGCAACTCGACTTTGAGTTTCAGTAACTTCTCAACACTCATTAAAACAAAAAAAACGTCCCAGGAAAATAAAAAGGACACAAAAACTAAAAAGTTCGAAAAGAAATTTCCACACGGCCCCGCGAGCGAAGTCTTTCGATATCGAATTTATTTACACCATATTCACATGGTGTTCTTCTGTTGATGCTCCTGTTCTTGATTTTTTCTCACCCACTGTCCGCCTGCAAGAAGAATGAAGTCATTTCGACCATTGAACACGTGTTGGGAAAGAAAAGGAGAAAAAATGGACGAGTCAGCTGTTAGGTCAGGAAGATTCCAAATATAAAGAGAAAAATC
>QYTT01081377.1:0-21656 GCA_006980735.1 Dasypogon diadema
GCGGGGCCACTACCGTGCCCCCAGATTCTTAATAGTTTTCTCCGTGTGCAGTTTTCCAATGTGTCACAAAGTTAGAAGTAACGTACATATAGAGATCTTTTAAACCGCACTTTGCAAATTTGGCAAGAAGCAATTACACCATATCGATTTTTGTTAAATTTTGTATTAAACGCAGCTAAAAGGCTTATTTTAAGTTAAATATATGCTGATCTAATACAAGAACCAAATGCAATTATAATACATACGTGTTCAACAATTGTGAACAATTTTCCACTAAAGAGTAATTTTTCTTCAAATTTTTTTAAATTAAATCATTTGAGTCGCCTTCAGTTAAACTTGATTCATTTACATTCGCACTTAGTTTCGATCTTTCCGATATTGAGGGCAATATTATAGAGGTATCTTATTTACGTTTTCTTGAATAATTCAGGGTCTCCGAATTAGTTGTTTTATACTGAAGGCAATTAAAGGAAAAGCTTAAAAAAATTTATCTAGTTCCAAAGAATAATTATTTCAAAAATTTTAGCCAGCATGTTCATACTTATAATGATAATTGTTTATGCAGTATCTGTGATTTCTTTTAGCCATTTCCCTAAGGGCCATATGCACCAAGCTGTCTTAACTTGTGACTGTCATAAAAATAGTCAAACTTACGTGCAAATTCCGCAAATTGTAAAAGCTCTGTGACAATTGAATCAAAAGGTACTACGCCGGTATAAAATAAAAATGAATTTGACTGGATTTATGACCGTCAGAAGTTAAGATAGCTTGGTGCATATGGCCCTAAGTGTAATAAGTTTGAGATTTGCATATTACTTTCCGACTGCGTTCTACTGGGGTTTTTTACTAGAGTCAGTGAAAGTTTTGTAAGAATGGCGGGTGTATTGGAACAAAAGAAGTAGCATTGTACTAAATACACAATTTTATATTTTACCTTAGAAAGCACAATCGGAAAAAGTAAAATCAGAGTTATAAAACTTCGTGTCATTTTCATTCCATTGTTCATTTTCAACTAATTGTAAGCAGATTTTACTCGCAATGAATTCAAAGAAAGTTTCTGCACGAGAGTCTCACTTAGAGTACTCAACTTAACGTCTTATCACAAAATAAAAGCAGTCAAGAGCCAATACATTTGAGAGAAATAAAACTAGACGGTATGTCTGATAACAAACAGTCGAGGGGTCAGTCTGAAATTTGAAGCAGAATACATAAGTTGTGTCGAAATTTAATAGCAGTCATCCGATTAAGGTGTTCGTTTATGTTCCTAGTTGTAAAGAAGTTCCGTTTTAGTTCAAAGGTTGTCTGCCAGTGATGCAAGCGCGAGTTGTAAATGAAGCCAACAGTGAACACTTAGTCAAAACATCGTGGATGTGACTTTAAGATGGAAAAGTAATATCCCAATGGCTACTGAAATTGAGAAATGGAGCTAGATGTAATAGTCTTTTCGTATTGTTTCCAGATTGGTGCGTCAGATCAAATCTCTCGGGAAGACTCTGTTCTTTCTCTATGTGGCGTGTTGTTTGGTACCATTAGCAATTTTATCATATTTATGTGAGTACAGCGAATAATTACAAATTTGTACACTTTTTCCCTTCATACGAAAGATTATCTACAGCTGAGACATGTTATCAGACTTCTACCTTTGACCAACTTCATCAGTACTACATATATGATTTTGCTTGGCCTTAATCAATCAAGTGTTTTCTGATAACAAGCAATTTGATTCATTTAGAAAGAAACATACATATATCTTCACCCTGCCCATTTTTTCTGTTTTCATTCCTATCTCGGATTCGTATTCTTTATTTATTTTGAAAAGATCTTTTGATAGTGTCCGATTTGTGTGATCTTCGGATCTCATTGAAATTGTCGCTTGTTTCAGGAAGTAATATTAATCCTTTGTTCTTTGTTACATTTCTGTATAATTGTATTTATTAACAAGTGATTTATTGGTCGATTATCATAAGTATACTGAATAAGTACACATCGACCAGATCATCATGCTCATCATTTCTTACAACTTTAACTTGTTTTCGGATTTCAGCTATTTATTTAAAAGATAAATTGTGGATAAAATGTTTGCGATTGAAATATCCACAGTATGAGATTTCTACAACAAAGAAAATACGGACTCTAATAGATACACCTCGCAATGCTGGCATATTTCATTTTTTACTCCAAGTTAAGGGTTCCTGTGATTTTAGTAAGATCAAAGAATATTATGTTAACAACTTAGTTGAAAGATGTAACAAAAGTGGGGAGTTATGCTTCCCAAAACTGCGAAGAAAACTTGTATCACGCTGGGGACACTATGCGTGGGTCAAAGATGATAGGTAAAAGGAATATGTTCATTGATTTGATATCTAAATTAATTGTATCCATTTTAGTGATTTCAATATTACCAACCACGTGATACAAAGCCCAAAGAATTACCGAGGTCGTCCGGTCAACGAAACAAATATTCAAGAATTTGTAAGTGATTTAGTAACAAAATACATTCCTGCGGAAATACCACCTTGGCATGTGACTGTAATACCTGCCGTATCTATAAGTGCAGCTTCTTCGTCTGAAAGTGAACAAAGCGAAGTAAGTAGAAATCTTCAGAGAATATTTCGGGCCCCGCTAAAGTTTCTTATATTTACAGAGCGAAACCTTTTATATTCTGGTTCGGATCCATCATTTGCTGATAGCTGAAGAGAACAATCTCCATGTCAGCGATATGTTGATGCTGAATTCAGAAAAAAACATTTCTGTGTACAGTGACTCAGTTGAAAGTCCTAAACTATCTGATTTCATTGAGAAGCCAAGACACATTACAAATCTATGGAATCATATTTTAATGACAGTAATTAATCGATGGAACGAGTTCATCTATAAATATGATCCCCTAGAATCACCTGACGTTGATAAAAGACAGCAGATAAACTGCCTCAGTCAATTTATTTCAATAGTTTTCATAACAATAGTTACGGTAGTTGTGGACTTTATAAAAGGATATAGGAAGACTAACAATCAACTTAAATATAGACTGCGGTACCTTATTAATTTGTACCGTAGAGAGGCACACAAAAGAAATTTAAGTGTGCGGACATTTATAGATTCGGCACTGGTATCCCTTAACCCACTGAACTTGTTTACAAATTTCATCAAATTTTGTTGGTGGCTCACTATAACAATTCTTCTATTGTCGCCGTATTACATATGCAGAGAGTTGCTTGCATTCAGGGAAGTCATTTTTACAGGTATGTTAAAGCTTTTAAATAATTTTCATTTGTGCGGAAAAAATTATTTGGAACAAAAGAAAATAAGCAACTTCTTCTGTAAACATATACAGAAGAGATATTTTACAACAATGTTGATTTTACGTGCAGATTCGGTTAATTTAATATTTTAGTAACATTTATTTTTATTTTGATATTTTAGTGAACTCGCTTCAGTTTCGATTAAATCCATTCGTGCAAATTCTTAATAAAAGTTAAATATCTGCCACAATAATAGTGCTGAAGTTTATTCTACTTCTGAGATAATTAAACATAAATTATCTTAAGAATTTTATGGTTTTTCTTTAGTAAGAAACTACATGGAAAGTGTTTGATTTTTCCTGGGAAGTCTTCAAACTAAAATCGGTTCAGCAAAATAGTTCCATATGAAATGGGGAATCTCAATAATTTCCAATTTATACGAAGTTTGCGCAATTATTACGTTTGTGGTCTGTACCAGTTTATCAAAGCTTTTTTTCAATATCCTTTAATGGATTTGCAAAAGGACTGGTTCTTTCAAATCCGTAAACACATTGTAGCAGTTTGATTTCCACCTTTTTCTCATGAAAGGATTTTTTCAATCCCTTCTTGGGATCATTGTTTTTCTCCGCAACCTTCAGTAAACTACTACAGAGTTTATTTTTTCCATAATAATATTTCAGTAAATTCCTTTAACTTGATTACTTTACTGACTGAAGATAATGGGTGCATCCAGTGCACTCAGCCACTACGCAGCGGCTGACCGCTGAGTGTATTGAATGAACTGCTGAACTCAGCCGCTGGAGAAAATGGCAGCGAAAAATATTCCTGCTATGTAATCATAGAGATAAGAGAATTCTCTTATCTCTATGTATGCAACTCATTTTTATTTATTTTATCGACAGTTCTACTTTCCCAATTGTAAAAGAAGGGGAAGCATTGCATTTTATAAGATTTTTACTGCAATAAAGTTACAAATCAAAGATAATATATTTCTCCTTTCCATCATAATATGTTTTGTTTGTGCTTTATAAGGAATTACGAATTGTGACACTCACAGCTGTTTCAAGAAAGGCAGTCACCATCTCATTCAGCGCGTTCTGTGTGCTGGATTTCAGCGGCTGAGTGCGCGGGATGTACCCAATGTAATATGCGCATTTGCAACGGATGTCAGTCAGCGAAAATTTGGCCAAAAGCACCAAGCATACAGTCATATAGAGAAATTTTATTTAACACTAAACGTACCAAGCTGGGTGATTTCACCGGTGACCTCTCTTTCAATTGCATTATTCAGCGTGTTATTTCTATCTCAGTTCCTCGTCCTTGACTGCATTTTTGAACTCCAGACTTGAAAAACTCGCGTTCTCTGAATAGAACCTTTCTCGTCCGTTTTAGAAATAATGTAATTATAAATAAAAATACAATCAATTGATTTTGTTTCTCATCATAATAATAGTAAATTGACTTTATTGCACTTCACCCTGCATGACATTCAATGAGAGTGGAAATGTTCATAAAAATTTTAATTTTAATAATTCAAATCCTTTTGTTCCAAGTTAGAAATACACGCAAGTAAATCAAAAACTCACATTTTCATTTATATTTGCAGGACATACTACATTCTCGAACACTTGTGTTGGGCTGTTATCAGTATACTGTCCATTACTAATTTATGCCTTTCTCGAGGTGCTACAAATTGCCAAGGAAGTCATTAAAACTCCTCGACATATTTACGAAGAACTTTTCCAAGCGAGATCAAAAGAAGGAAATATCTTACAAATCAAATCATACTCTGGACGAAAGGTTTTATCATTTTCAAAATCAATCGATTTGAAAGAAGTCAGGCAACGAGTAAATCTGGACGAAATAGGGGAGACTGAATTTATTTTTGCTTGCCTCGCTGGATCGTTGCACAAATATTTAGGGAAATTCAGAGAATATAAAGTCCCCTCTGTATTAAACGCAACTTGTAGATCAATTGCTAAAGAATACTTCATCGAGAGGCATCACAAAACAACATTTATAGGCGGAGTTGTTTTTATTCAGTTACCCCTTGAGGCCACCAATAAAGCACAAATTGATAAAATTCACCAAATAATTGACAGAGTTCGCCAGAAGCAAGTCGCAATCTACTTACTTTCTTTAGCGCAAACTAAATTTGAATTGTTGACTTCAATCATCCCAGAAGTTTGGATGAAAATTTTCATCAATTATTTTTCAATTGCTTTCCCAGTGACTATCACCGACATTCATGGAAACTCTTCTGAAATGTCAACGTTATGGGGACAGAAAGTAAATGACTTGCTATTCTTCCGTCCACCACAATCAAAAACATGTAAGACCTATTATAATTTCTTTTTTTTTTCACAGAAAAATTTTATTACGTATTTGCATAGGTTTATCCCTAAACATACATCGGTTTGGAAATAGGAGTAGACTCGCCGTTATGGCTGATACTCAGTTGGCACCAGATCACAGTATGATATCAAATTTCTGGGAATCAAATATGGAAAACGTGATTTTATAGTTATGTTTTTATATAAAATTTATTTATGTATGTATATGTGTCTCTATGTTGTTTTTAAACAAGCAAAATATATTTAAATGTTTTAAGTATGTTTTATTTAATTTCCATATCCAATTTCTGCCGTAAAAGTAATAGTAAAAGGATTTCGATTTTATTTAATAGGTTCAATTTTCCGTCTCAGTCTCACTAACTCCGTACATGCCTGCTAATAGACAACCATACATCATGGCATTAGAAGCACTTATTTCAATAGGTGGTGATATAGGCCCGTCATCTCCTTGATAAATATATGGCAATCGAAGTATCCAATATGCACTTTGGGATAATTTTGGTGGGCTTGGAAGTCCCATCGTGAAAATATAATTCCTCTCACCAGTGCGAACCTACATAAAAGTCAAAACACATTATATAGTATGCGCCGCCGTAAAGTATCTACTAATGTATCTGTTTTCGTGGCAACTACTATATAAATTGTTTGGTTGTTTACTAACCTTCGGATCTAGTATGACATTCACTGGTGCTTTTGGTGTTACTACATGAACTCTCATTAATTGAGCTACCATCGTTTTTGTGTTCCTGCAGGGACACGGAAAATAAAGTGGCATGTCATTGAATACTACTTTGCTACCACTGTCACGAATAATTCCTAGAAGCTGCAATTAATTTAAATTACAACCAATAAATCAATATGTACCAGATCCTCCACGAAGAACTTTATCTGGAGAACTCATAATAAAACGATGACCTCGTGGACATTCATATTCGCACCCCACAAAAATTTTCAGAATGAAAACTTGTCCTTTTTTCCTGTAGCGAGTCTTCTCATAAGCAGCGGCCCAAGAAGCAGAATGTTCCAATCTATAAAAATTTAAATTACGTACTGAAAAATATGCGGAAATATATCAATAACCTGACATGAACGTCCCATGGTAGGAGGAAGTTAGCGCCTGATAAAAATCCGCTTTGAAAATGTTCTAATAATCCAGTGTTGTGGCTATAAACTGAACTTGGTCCAACACATACTAATGACCAACTCGGAAATTGAGGCAACAAACCAGCTGGACTTTCGGTATGAACCATCCCTGGGAGATATTCTGTGGTTGAGGGTTGTCTTACAACAGACCTGTCCTTTTCTTCGCTACTTTCTCCGACTTTTATCACCAGTTCATTTACAGATTCGTCTGAACTATCACAATTTATTTTATTCAAATTATCCATCGATTCCAGACTCAAATTTGTGGGAGATCCTTGTGATGCTGTTAGAGGCTGGGAATGGTCAGAGTTTTGATCCTCAATGTCTTCCAAACTATTGATGTTCAACTTCTCAAAAGAAGTTTCCACTTCGGCCGCCCTAATTTTTTCAAAGAAAAAGTGATCATAACACAGATTAATCTCAATTCATCTAAAACTCACTTAAAATCATTGATAGATGGTTCAAATATGGCGAAATTAATTTTTTCCACTTTGGTGCATGATGTACAGCTGTTTGCTAGCAATTGATAGAAATCGTAATTTGCTTGGCGAATAGTATAGGGATCTTCTCTTCGACCCTGTTAAAATCTCAATTAACATCTTTTTATGAATATGAAATGCATGCCTTACTTGTGTTCTCCCACAATTACAAGTTGACACAAAAACAACACCACTTGAGTGCTCCGTGGGATCTGTTGCACTATGCTTTGGCATCACACATGGATTACCCCTCAAACTCAAGTATTCGCATTGTTGTTTTCCATTTTTCCAGATCTGTTCACATTTTTCTCTCAATTTCTTTTCATTTATAGAGGTATGTGGTCCTCTTGCATATTTCATGTACAATTTGATTGATTCGTCCACCTAACAAGTACGCAAAATTAAGATTACGCTTAACGTCCTCTTTCGTTTTATATACCAATCCCTTGTGGAAAGTACTTCCATAGTGTGTCATCATAGGATTATTGTATAATGCAATGGCTTTTTTCAAACCTGTGTCGCAGCATTTCGAGAAAAATCTAAAAAATCGTGTACATTACAAAGATGTCATGGATAGTTAAGTTTCCACAAGAAAGACAAATACTTGAAAGCCCGTTTAGGTATCTTAGACGAAGGTTATATTAGCAACACTGTCGACATGCAACTTTATTAGGATGTAGTATGCTTTATACAATCACTTTTGTGGAATTTGCTGACCAATTTCAGGCTTTAAATGACATCAATCAAGCTTCTCAGAATAACATTATTCCTTTTTAATATAGCGCTTATAAAAGAGTTACAACCCTAATCGGAGCACAATGTACAGAATTTAAAAGTGCTTCAAAAATAACTTCATATTAAAGCGTTAAAGAGGATGTGATGAAAGCTACACGGGCCCGTGTGCCATGATTATTCACTCAGCAAAGTAAGACGAGCCATAAGTTTTACTACTGTCCATGATATGTATTTAGATTATTATGAACGTTTGCGGCCATGGCGACGTTACGAAATTTTTTAGTTCATGATACTATTTAACTTATTTTTTAAGAATTATAAACAACGTAAATAAGCAGAGAACATTGTGCAATCAAATAAATAAACATATCGTTCGCAAGAGTATGATCTTATTTCATCATGCTACTTAATATGTAGGCCTATCGGAAAGTCCCCACTGCACACTAGGAAATCTAGCGAGATCTCCCCTAAAGAGGAATAAGAGAGTATTAAAATTTCAATGATAGAAACTGCAAAAATCCCTGACGAGAATAAATTTAAGTATAGGAGAATTTAAGTAAGAAACAAGGAAAGAAGCTATAATTGGTTTAGACCAATTATGTTAATAGAAAAGAAAATAATGCGTTTGTAGTTAATTGTCCGCGGCTACTTATTCTTACATATTCCAGCTGACCTTCAAATCTGCAAGCAGTCCTACTAACCGCAACCTGTCGACGCACCCTTTAGCTTTAACCCTTTTACTACCCGTGAGCCAATATATTGGCTTTTTTATAGGCTTATCTGTTATACGGGTAGTAAGGGGGTTAATATGCCATTTCGTGAATATTCCGTTAACTGTAGTAAACTCTGTCCGCCATATCGGACCCGCCATTTAAAATCTCCAAAATTTGACTACAGGTTCGAAATCAGCACCCTTCAAAAACCTATATGGACTTCTGTTCATGATGTCCGAGAAACTCTTGAAAAAGTTAACATTTACGACCGCCATATTTGGAAAGGAGGATTTTCATTTAATAAATAAAAAATTAGAAATTTTTTATGGCAACCTTCTGAAGGAGTTGTCCGATTTGGCTCTTTTTCTAACATTGATGTAGCGAAAGGTGTCATGGAGCAGCCCTATGAAGGAGTTGTCCAAATTGGTCTACTTTCATATTTAGTCTTTGATTTTTAACAAGGTGCCTATCTATCAAATTCCAATTCTCTAGTTTAAAACGTTCTCGAGATAACACGTGGACAGACAGACGGACAGCAAAACAGAAATGCGGAAATTAAGGCCTAGCGTTACCATATGGTGACGCTTCGTAAATGGTGATAGTTTTGAGAAAGTCTTTCAGCTTTGATCATTTGGCATCAAAATTAAAAACATTTTATGTGTATTCAATGCTTGAGAGGCTCCCGAACAAACTGTACCAACAGTTACTAGAAAAATAGTAAAAGTTGCCGCTAAAAGGACGAAAAGGATATTTAATTTTTTTTTGTTTTCACCCATTTTTTTTAAATCTACATTCGATAGGGGATTGATCTGTAGCAATAAGAGTACAATTATTAAAATATAAAATATTATTAAAATATTAAAAGAAATCTCTGCCTTAATGGGTTCAGTGATTTTTTTCGCTCCCATTGATGGCAATAGACTTTGTTACCGTGTAGCATGAATATTTTCATGCGTTATAAACATTGCTTAATGCCATAATACCCTACATCTAGGGTATAAAAATGTGTCCGCCATATTGGATTCGCAAAAGCTAATGTTGTATTTGTAAATAGCAACCCCAAAAACCAAAATATTTGCCATATCGTGAGCATACCTTTGATCTTTATAAAAACTCTGTCAGCCATATTGTAGCCGCCATTTTGGATTCCAAAAACTCGACTTCGGATTCGAAATCAGCGACCTCAAAAAACCTAACCCGACCCTAAAACCTATATATCCGTCATTTTGCGAACATTCCAATGACATTTAGAAAATCTTGTAATAACTTTTAGTTGGTCGGAATTGGATTCTACGAAACCCACAAATGATTCGTTTTTTTTAAACCACTGGCACCAGCCTTTCACACACAGCTAACTTAATGCATATTTTTTTACAAATATTGAGGTGACGACCAATCAGCTCTGTCCATCTTCCAAGGGAAAAAGCCAAAGACGATAACACACTTTCCCTATGAGTACGTTAACTTTAGAATTTTAACCAGGGAAAGCAAAAACTCAATTTAAAATTCAATCGATTGAAATTTTAATCGTTGAATTAACTAAATTTCTAATCAAGTAAAATTTAATTGATTAACTATTTACTTGAATTACTGTTTAGTTTTTCAGTCGATTAAAGTACTGGTCTATTATCGCTCAAATCTAGAGATGTAAAAAGTGAAAAAACGCCTTTGCTTTTTTTCTGCTTTTTACGGCTTTTGTGGTTTTTTTACAGGTTTTTTTCATGCTTCGATCGGGTAATGAAAGCGGTATGACGTCATGGCTTTTTATGGTTTTTTCGGCATTTTATGTTTCGTACGGTTGTTATTTTCATTACTTGATCGAAGTACGAAAAAAGCTTGCTTTTTATGAAAAAAGCCTTAAAAGATTGACAAAAGCCGGAAAATGGCTTTCTGCCGGCACTTTTACATCACTACCCAGGTCTGAAAGAAATTCCTCATTTCAGACAAATTAATTTTAAGAAATTATACCAATTATATGAGCCCTTTATTTTGAAAGTGTAGTAGACCATATTTCTTAATTTTAGGAAAAATCGAAATGATCTTTAAAATATTTAGGTTGCAAAAATTGGCTTACATCACTTTCAAAATACACAGTCTACATGTTAAAATTGAGTTAGATTGCAAATATATTGTGGTAGCGGCATTAAAGCCTAACCGGGAAATCTATTGGCTTCGTCGGTACTATCTCACTTTAAATCGAGCAATGTATTTCAATTACTGTGATTTTCTTTCAGTTATTCGACTGAAAGAAGCAAGTTTAAAGTGTTAAGAAAAAGAAGTACTTGAAAAATATATAAATAATTAACTTAAAGCGAACATAATACTTACTCTTCATCAATATCCATTAATTTATGAAAATTCTCCAAATAGGCTTTCTGGCAAAAAATTGATCTAAGTGATAACTGAGTTAAATAAAACTGAGTGCTCTTACATAGTCCGGATCGTTTGCCTCGAAATTTGGGTTATCAGGATTTTCAATGAATATTTTGTGTAATAATTTGAAGGTATCAAACCATGCTTTCATATTTGGTATCTATAATTTAAATTAGTTAATCTAAGCTCAAAATATTGTAGAAGCAACATATACCACAAAATGACTTTTTCCCTTAAATTTAGACATGCTATCATCAAAACCTGTCTGAAGCGCTTCTTTTACATGCTCTCGTAGCAAAGTAATAAATTCTCTCTTAGGTGATTCCGACTCTGGTTCTGGATGAGTATAATGTTTCAGTGGTTTACCAAAGCCCTAGATGAAAAATAAAAAGGATATTGAGAAACTGCTAGAATTTTTTATTAAAATTATTTTCAATTTTATTTTCTTCTTCGCTTCAACACCAAAATCAATTTTATACCAACTTTGTAAGGCCGAAAATCATCCCAGTCATCATCTAAATCCTCTTTATTGTTAAACTTTTCCAATTGGGTATTAAGTATATCAATAGATATTAACAACGGATCCTCTCGAACTGATTTGTCGGTGTTGTAGTAAACAAAACGTTTATTTCCAGGAATTGAAAAAAGGGACATGGAGCTACAAAGTATTATTTTAGTAGAATTTAAGGTGACAAATAAATATTATTAACCTGTTATTGGTAATAATAAATTCACTACGTAACATTTTATAAATATTGTCTTCCACTTCAAATTCCAGTTTAGACAGAGAGTCATCCCGAGTATCTTGAAAAATTGATTTAATTAAAATGACAGTATTAGAAAACGTAAATGTTACCAAACCCGTCAGGCAGATTTTCAAAGAAGAATATAAATCGCGGGGAACAAAGTCTGCCATCTTTTCCCAAAAATGAGCCAGCAGTAGAATTTTTAACAAACTTTGGTAGAAATTTCAGCACATGCTTCTCTCTGTGATTGATAAATATTCCATTTAAAGTGCAAAATTCTACGTTATCTTGCTGGAAAATTTCTTACCTAATTATTTTTAATGATTTGAATATCGATAAATAAGATGCATCAAAACTAACATTTGTTTCAACCAGGACAATAATATGACAAACTTGTGTGGCAAAAAGTAGAATTCGTGCAAATCGTGTGCGGGCGTAGCTGTTAAATAACATGAATTGAAAATTTTCCTTTTGCAATGACTTGTCCAGCAATTTTTGCATACAATAATTATCGTATGTGGTTTCAAAATGTATGAATAGTATTTGTTCAGACTTTTTGTAATAAAAAGTAATTCGCCCCTACAATTTTAATGTTATAAAGAAATATTTGCTTTTCTCAAACTTACCTCTTCGCATTGATCATTCAACAACGATGGATGAACATCTAGTAAATTTAAGCCTGCCATTTTATTGCAATCAGGAAAGGACGATTTCCCAATTACACCTACTATAACTACCTTTTTATCATCACGAATTAAATTTTCACTAGAAAAGATTTAATTTTTTAGAATATTCGTATTTATGTTTTATTATAAATATAAAATAAATAAATAATGCGTTATTCCAAGCTTAATATTAAATCAGCTTTAGATGCGGAAGAAAATCGTTGAAATCGGCAACTCATTTCCAAAGAATTTTCTTTTTTTCCTACAATTCACATATCCTTATAGCACATGAGCTATTGAGTTCATTTTGAATTGATATTTGCATAAATTATATCATTTAAATTTGGATTAATCAAGTAGGCCATAGACCACATTAAGGTGAGGAACGCAATTAATTACTCAGATAAAGAAGGTAATGCTCCTTAAGGCAACGTCGGCAAAATGAACATAACAACAATTGATCGCGCCTTTAGGCGATTACCCCGCACATAAGGGATTAATAACACGTTAAAATTACCTTATTTCAGGAGTCACATTTGGGAATACAAAATTTTTATACTGCGTCATCCTGAAAGAGATAAAAAAACCGATTACATATTTCAATTTCATCAATTATTTATTTTAGGAGCCACATATGTACGATCGAAATTAAAGGAATTAAGTGTGATTAAAATTTAGTACATATGACGAACTTCAACATTTTCAATCTAAGTTTCGTATTTATAATACTTAAAACAATTTTGCCTTAAAAGCAAGCACGAGCTACAGTTCCAAATTAAAAAGAAAAGCTCTAATTTATATTTGAAAGTGCAACTCTAGTATACTTACTTTAATAGAAAAATATTTTACATAATTATTATATTCTTACTTTTTAACACTTTGACGGCCGGATTGACGCCTGCGTGTTTTCAATTTTCCATCGCTTATCGGCCTACATCACGCATTCGTGAGTTCATTTGCGTGGTCTATTATGTCGCAATTTCATGCAGTTATCTAGTTCTTTTTTAAGCCTGAGTTACGATGTTTATATTGCTATTTCCTCCTTACTTAGAATCTGAATCAAAGTAACAGCGATATTTTCGAAATGCTGTTCCAAGATAAAAAAAACATTACTTCTCCTGGTCTTTTCTATGTTCTCATTTTGTTGTCCTTACTTTAAAACGACTCGCTTTTTCTTTTCTTCAATTTTAGATGGGTAAGTCTTAGGTATATATGAAAACCAGATAAAGAAAATCAAAGTAGTTAGAACTACTAAAAACAGATATTTCCAATGATCAATCAAATCAAGTTTCAGCATTCAGATGAAATGTAATATTAAAAAGTTTGAGAATAGTAGTTCTTGTAGTAGTAACTTTAATAGTATAAAAAAAAGTACATAAACTCCCTTACTTGAAACTAGATCATCTCGTAAAACTGCCGGCGGCAGGAGAAAATTTTTGCATGATACGTGCGGCCGTCAAAGTGTTAATATTGTTTTCTGCATTTGCTGTCAATGTTGACAGCAAATAAATTTTTAATTTTTTCAATGCTAAATGGTAGCTAACAATAAAATTGCCATTGTCTCTTTTACTTTTGAATAATATTTTCAATAAATGGTTGTCTGATAAACTATGTAGAAGTTCAATGTCGTCTGGATGATATTTATGTCTAGCCATGCTTAGGTGTTTAGCAACACGAGGAAAGTGGATAAGTATAAAAAGTGTATTAAAAAATAAGCAGAAGGTGTTAGAAAAACGTTGAGCTTCACGTGAAAATTTGCGCGCTTCAAATTGGCAAGTGAGCCAAATTGTACCTGTGAAAGAAAGTGAATGTGGAAATACAGATAATTGACAAAATTAGCGTACAACTGTTGGAACCATGTTTTGCACATGGTTAATATTACACTGCTATCTCTCGAGCTACTTCTTCAAATAGATTCAAAATTCAGATTTCTTCAGGTTCCAAACAAGAAGTTACTCCAGAGTAGTAGTGGGACATCCAAAAAAAATTTCGATGTACAATATCGCTATTAACATCACCGACAACCATCGATGTATCGATAATATCGGCCCTCCTATAACATCAATAACGTCTAGCTAGCAGCTGAAAAACTCACTACCTTGCAGAGCTGCGTAATAATGATTTTTTGCAATGCATAACCTGTCCATTACTATACTTTCAATAATGGTAATGCCCATTCCCATTATCTTCGGCAAGTAATGGAAATGGGAAGTTGCATTACATTATTTTAATGTCCATTACTCACGCATTGCCGACGCATTCCTTTGCATTACTCGCAAAGCCGAAAATAATGAGAATAGCAATGTTATTACCGATTGCATTATTTTCTAAAGAAACTAACAACTCGTATATGTAAACTTCATTCGTGTTTGTACAGCTATACTA
This sequence comes from Dasypogon diadema, assembly GCA_006980735.1. Taxonomy (NCBI): domain Eukaryota; kingdom Metazoa; phylum Arthropoda; class Insecta; order Diptera; family Asilidae; genus Dasypogon; species Dasypogon diadema. The sequence goes on from QYTT01081377.1 coordinate 14,836, forward strand.
TATATAAACAACGTAACATTCCATCATTCATGTTAAAACAAAATTCTCATTCCAAACAACAACTAGTCAGTAAACCCCAGCCTCTTTGTGAATATGTATATGGTTTTTTATTGAAAAGATTTTCTTTGAAGTCTACTGACATGCTTTTAGCTCTGATTTATGAGTATGACTGACTTTAAAGACCTTCTTTAACCTTAAATAAAATAACATCATTAGGAAAGCTCATAAAGCTGATTACACACTGCATGTGTTTTTAGTCTTGACAAGTCTAGTGTATACGTGAGATCACCCTTGTTGCATGAAAATAAACTTAAAGGAAATCAACTGATTGTAATTGTATTCGTAGGTGCGGACCTGGCGTATGACCGGTTGGAACCACTTCCGACCTGGTTCCGACCCACACCTTCAAACGAATGATTTCAGAGCAGCTGGGTAGGAGCTCGTGCAAAACTAGGTCGGTAGTAGTAGCCGATAGTAACACTTATAGGTCTGTTCCTTTACTTGTAGGAATTATAATTACTGATCAGGAAACTGCATAAAGTTTTTTCCTTACTCGATTTCACGTTTAATTCTTGCTGACGTCTTAACTTCCCCTCCTGCAGGAAAGTTCAGGATTTTGCCGTAGCTTTGAACTGCCTGCACTTTCCCTATTGGCAGACGGCAAATGTCATTTGTGGATTTAGAAGCGCAAGATATGTCTTTCTTCTTATTTATCAGGAATTTTCAGGAAGTCGTTCCCCAACTCCTAGAGAGTAAACCCCCACTACATAAACAAGAAAAGTGCAGGAAATTTTACTTGCAGAAGTAAAGACCAAATTCTATTATTAAAACACTGCAAGAAAATAGTGCGAGCGGGATAGACAAAGTTAACATGATAAAATACGAAAAAAGACAAAACATATCCAGACAAAATTTTACCAGCCAAAGTGTCAATTTCCCTGCTGAAACGGAATTTTACTTTCCCCTTCATTCTTTGCTCTTTTTCTTACATATCATCAATCAATAAGGCCATCCCGTTCAGATTTTCAGCAAAAACGTATGTTATTGCTATATAAATTAACCTTAAGGGAACAAACCTTGTGTTTATTAATGTTTTTGCAGTAGAAATATACATTTCAATTGTGATTTAATACTAATACTTTTGTTAATAATAGCCTTTTGGCACTATACCCTAGTGGGTCAAGCCAGGGTGGTGAGCTTTCAGTACCCAAAGGTAGCACTAACAGGGGAGCTCCGAAATTAATAATAATAAGAAGAAATATATATTTTTATAGAAATCAAGAATTTGAGAAGATTTGATCTAAAACTACAAATGTGTGTATTGTTCAAAAGTGTTGTTACACCACTTGTGAGGAATGAAAAACCGTATCTGTGGCCTGGTGGTTTCCAGACGTCTTCAAAACCAAAAAATCCTACTTCCTTTTCCTGAGAGAAACAAACTGAAGAGTATGCAAAGCAAACCTGAAGCTAATTAATTAAACACTTAGACCGCAAATCGACCACTACTTGAACTGATGTACATATTAGTTTTAGGTCGCTAGATTTGATAATGTTCACATATCGTAAAATTTGACAAGGTGCGGTTATTCTCCAACGAAGAAACTATTTTGGAAGCACTATAAACAGAATTTAGAACTTTGGAACCTTGGAATCGTTCATAAGTACCACCCAACGAGAAAATTGCTTGACCCTTCGGGGTGTGTTGAGAAGAAATTAAATTTAATGTAAGTAGTATTAAGGTAGCAAAATTAAAGCTATTTAAAACACAATAAACGAAGTATGAAAACAGTTAAACCCAAATAAAATCCGTTCAAGGAATTTTACCTTTGAAATATATTTTCAATGTTTATTTACCTTATACTCCTCCACTTTCGGCGGTTATGCTACATAAATGCCAAAAACAGCTGATACAAAATCACTTTACGTAGCCAGAGTTGCCGCAACGCAGTTCTCAGAGGGAGTAAAATCTACTACATTTTTTCGATATGTGGAGTAGATTCGATACTTGGAAAGGCAGAAACACAATCAGGCCTTTATTTTAATTAAAATTTATACAAAATTTATATCACGTTGAAGTTAAGATATTTATATAAAATTGTGTTTGTCATTTCTTTCGAAATAATTCACAAAAGTATGCTCCAACTTAGCCATACATAAGAAGGCGAATGAAGTTTTATTTTCGAAGAAACGAACAGCCCAGTTGTTTTTCGAACATGCTTGTTGTGTCGTCGCAGGTGTGTGAGTAGAGATTTGTGATAGCTGTCAATCAAACAAGTTGCAAATTGGTTTTTCCGTTTTTCCTCGACTTTCAGTGCTAATTTTGTCAAATTTTGGTTATTTCTTCACAGCAAATAATGGGTTGCGATGGTGGAACTATTCCCAGGCGGGATGAGTTGGTTAGACTTAAGAAAAAGCCGGAGCAGGTGAGAAATAATTTTCTGTTGTTTTCAGGGCGACCCAGTTAAGCAGTGCAAATAATAAATTTTACCTTTTAGAAAGACAAAGATGCAGAAAGACAATTTCGCTGGTTACATTGCGCACTTACACAGCAAAGATTGCAGCAACCAATTGTTATGTGCGGCTTGGGAAGGCTCTACTCCAAACAAAATGTTATTGAGCAACTTCTGGAGAAAGACAAAATGCCAGAGTCAGCAAAACACATTAAAAGTCTAAAAGACGTAAAGGACTTGAATCTCACTCCAAATCCAGCTTATAAAGACGATGAAAAAACCGAAGGGCTTCTTGATGCCCGCAGTGCGCCGTTTATTTGCAAGTTGATTGGATTGGAAATGTCTGGTAAATTCCGTTTTGTCGCACTATGGTCATGCGGGTGTGTCTTCTCAGAGCGTGCCCTTAGGGAAGTCAAGTCCAACTTATGCGCACTCTGCCAGACTCCTTTCACTGAGGAGGATATTGTCATACTGAATGGCACAGAGGAAGAAATTGAACAAATGCAAGTGAAAATGGAAGCTCGTGTTGCAAGGCGTAAGGCTGCCAAAAAGGAGAAACCTATGAAGAAATGTGAAGAATCCGTTCCATCCACGTCAACGACAGAGACTTCTGCAATTAAGATCAACACAAGTGCCCCTGCAGTAGGCAAAATCCCCAAAAATAAGATTGTGGTGCCTATGAAAAGGAATGGTCAGGTTGAAGGCTTGGAGGATCCACAGTTGAAGAAACTAAAGGGAGAGTACAGTGTAGCTAAGGACCCAAAAGCTAGCGATGTATACAAGTCAATTTTTACATCCCATAAGAGCGAAAAGGAACAATCGCGAGCGCATTGGGTTACGTATAATCCATTTTACAATTAATAGTGGTAGTTTTATTTTGAGTTATAGTTTGGGAAGATAATAAACATAAGGTCCAAAAAATGGTAATTTTTAACTATTCTAAGGGATGAAGATAAGTGGGCAGTATTGGGCCGTTATGGTCTATTGTTTATCCGTTCCGAACGGCAACAGTCCCGAAACCCTTGTATTTGTTGTAAAACAAGAACAAAAGCTAGAAGTACTGAGCGGATACAATGTTCCGAATTCTCGATTTGGAACTGCAACTTCAATTCTTAATTTCTGGGCAATTTCGTCACGATCTAGTTAGGTACCTAAACTGAAATAAATGTCAGATAAATAAATACAAATAAGAGGCTCTCGGAAGCTCAAAATATTGTAATAGATAATAACCCCCTGGTGAAATGAATCGATTTTATCTCGAGCGTGTAAAGTGAACAACAGAAAACTAGATGGAAATCGGTGTTGCGCAAGTAAATGTAAAGTATTGATTTTATTGAAGCTTTCATTAAAAACATTTTTTTCAATTCTTCAATATACTGCAAAAGTGACCAAATTCCGGCATAACTAGGAATAAAAGGAAAGATGTTGCACAGTAGACGAATACTTTTTTTCGGTATAAATTTGATTACCTGTAAAGTATATCTTATCTGCGGAAATTAAAAGTGCATCTCCAGAAATCTCTTTCCGGTAAATTAAACTAAAGATAACTACGTAAATTAAACTAGAAAAACAATTTCTACAAAATCGTATTAACACACGAATGTATAGTCGTTCATTTTCATTCACAGTTACCAGATGAATATTTTTTCGTGTTACTGCATATCTTTTTCTCATAAAAACTTTTGTGCTAAAGGTAGAAGCGAACCTGTTAAAAATCAAACAGGAAAAGTTAAGCCAAATTGTTCATTAAGTCATAGAAATTTGGGTGCCTTTTAGAGAAAAAGTTGACAGGTTAGGGGTCGGCAAACTTTTGAACAAGATGAGCCATTTTTATTAAATAGCAAGAGTTTTAGGGTAGTAAACGTGGATGGATTTATATGTGGTTTTTTGATTTAGGATGAGTGCATTAGAACTTTCCGATAGGGTAACAAAATTCTAGTTTTTGGGGTAGGGTGTAACCTCCCTTGGGATTATCCAATTTGGGCCGTGTGTGATATCAAATTCAAGCTTTTGCTGGGTGCTCTTAAATGGCATATCTTTTTTTCTTCTGTAAGAAACTATAACAAAATGCGTGATTTTAAAATTTGTGTACAGAGGGGGGTGTAGGTTGGTGCGGGGGCTGATTGTTCTTTATATGAATTTTTCCCATAAATCCAGTATAATTAACAGGCAAAAACCATACTATACTAATGCTCTTGAAGAAATAGATCGTATGAAGAAGCAGCAATATAAAAGTGGTGCCATTCAACTTAATGCAAATCGAGTAATATGCTCAGTCCATTTTATATATCAATGAAATGTACATACGTAAATGTCGCCATAGCGATATATGTTTAAAAAATATGATGCCTCATATAAATTCGCTGAGCTAGTCCATAGAAAAATGCAGAAATTTGATGTTATATCTATTAATATTTATGGGAAATTGTAATGCATCCATCGGCTTTTATCTATTATAAAAAAAGGAGAGTAATTAAAAAAAAGAAGTTTGTGAGGAAAATTTTACGCAAAACTATTACGATATCTTTTCGTCATGAATTCAAAATAAAGGCAACCATTTTTTATAATCATAACTATTTTAATGCAACCTAATACAAACGTTTTCATCTTAATAACTTAAAAATAAATCTTAATGACACTATGAGTATCATTGAAATACAATACTTTCAAATACATTTTTCTGAAAGAAAAGAAAATTTAATTTGAATAAATCTATAATACTATAAAATTACAAGCGACATATTCTTTTTATTACACTTAAAGCTTAGTCCAATTTATACAAAAAAGTAAGTTCGTTAATGAATTAAAATGCAATTGTTACTAGAACGAATATAAAGTAATTTAAATAGTAATAAAAATTATGAAACAACTTCACAGCATCCATTTTACACACAAAATATTTAGATTGCGCTTGCTGTATAAAATTTGTTTTCTTCAGATAAACTATAAAAAATTTTCTTAGCAAATGCGGCAGTGATAAGAAATTTACCATCTTTTAGATTCAGAATTTGAATTAGAAAAAAATAAACACATACAATTGGTAAAACCATTTTCCAAAATATTGGAATTAATTTTATTCTCTGGACGGTCAACTTCATAATGAATTTAAAAAACTTATTAATTAGGAGTATTATTCTTTGATTGAAAAAATATACGGAAAACGTCATACAGAGATTCAGAGATTATTGGTCTAAATTTAACAAACTATTCAGGAACGTGTTGGGAGTAAATTACTATAAAATCGTCGTTGTCGTCGTCGTTGTGCCGCCCTATTATGAGAAACAAAAACGAATGGACTTTCTAATCTAAAAGTGTTAGATTGTAATCACTAATTAAAATATTGTCTTGACTAGAAAGTCGATTCGTTTCCGACTTTCTTAACACGGCACTGAGATTATCCTTAAAACTTTGCGTCGGGCATATGTTTATAAAGTTTAGTATTTCAACCTTTCTCACATACATAAACACAAACATAATTGAGCAATGTTAAAATACTAAACTACCATTATCTCGAAAACGACGAAAATTCTGATACATGTTCATATAGTTATTTTTGCTCCAGTTCCTGCATCGTCTGTTAAAGTTAGGCCATTGATCATGGAATCGGAACCAACCTGTTAAGAATAACATTAGAAGCATAGTATTAAATCATTATCCAAAAGTCGTTACTTTATAAAACTGAAATATAATTAATTACCAACTTCAAACATTGCTCTCTTATTTAATTCCAAATTTTAAATACTATTGAATGGAACTAAAACAAGAAAAGAAGCTATAATTGATTTAAATTATTTTTTACCCTAGATGTAGGAAAGAAAAGAATGGAGAGTCTGTCGGGAATTGTTGTACATATATCAAAATAATGTTTGGAATACTTTTAGTAACTAGAACAGGAAAATTTTCGTTTTAGAATAGAACCAATGTTATATGAAAATGTTGCCGGCTTAATAAGGCAAAAATGAAAAAAATGAAATACATAATTACTGAGTATTGATTCAAGAGGACATTTGGCACTTTGGTCAATAACTGAAAATACATGCTTCAGCGTAAAATTTTCCCACTCTCCATTTCAGATGCCAAAAATTGGATGTTACTTTAAGAAAATGAAGTTGACCTCCAAGTGACCTTTAAAAGTGATCCTGGGCCATATTTAATATACCCTCCTCTCCAACTTTTGTCCTAAATATTTTTTCCCAAAACCTCAACCTTTCGAGATACTCCACCGCCCGTTTACCTGTTATGAACTTCGTATATGTAGAAATTTTTGAAAAAAGACATACAGTGGCTCAAACGAATAATCGGACAAAGTTAACACTTAAGTAAAACACAAGATATACGGAGAATGAATAACGCGATTTTGTTGATATATAG
>QYTT01081378.1:6406-22679 GCA_006980735.1 Dasypogon diadema
GAAAATAAAATTTACTTAAATACAAAATTCATAGAGAAGGAGGAGTTGTTAAAAATATTACTAAAAGCCATATGGGAGTAGATAGCTCTAGTTCATAATTGTCGATATATGAGATCAATGGGATCGGTAAAAATAGGAAAGTTGGGCAGTTACGAAGTGGTAGAAGTGTAGGACTACGGGCGACACAGGCGGCAAAATAATAACGACCGAACGCTTTTAGAATCGTTTATTGACTGACTGCAATGCAAACAGCTTATTGATCTTAAACCTTATCAGTGATACAGATGATCAGTAAACCTTGGGCGAAAGCCGTTAGCCGTATAAATGTATTAAACGAAATTCGTTCACTGATTTTTAATCTTTATTTATGTGGACCGCCTACAGAAGCGATGTAATTGAGTATTGCAACAATGAACTGAAATGACTTGTCCTGGAAGACACGTCCGATATTCAAGTCGAGCTGGACAATGCGGTGTAGAAAAGTGCTACTCAGTACGGCCCTCCAGAAAGCTTCGAAAAGCAAGCAAGTAGCCGCCGCAATCCCAGCAAATGCAAACACAGGCAAACAGGCATCACGAGAAAAAAACGTTGGCTCTCAGAAAAATCGAAAACAGGTAGCCGAACAAGGGCCACGCGGTCAACCAATAAAAAAGCAGAAATCACGACAACTCTGGCAACTCATCATCATCATCATCATCTTCTTCTTCTTCCTCTTCTTATAGAGCTCTTATTATAATATGTGCCAGCTCTCAGACAATGTAAGCCCTTCTTTTGATCAAATGACTAGTTCATGGTAAATAAATTTCTTTTGGTTTCATGAGAGTTATTCTCTCACCCTCTCTTGTCAGAAGAATTCCCTCAACTACTAATAATCAAACAAGTCACCGTATCTTTTGGAGGAGAGAAAATCTGTAGAGCTACGCCTTAACCAGTTCGACTACTGTCATGACATGGACAATGCTAGATTATCACGGCAACGATAATATCTCACACAGATCGTACTCGTCACATAAAAATGCAACAACGGATCCTTCACATCCCATTCGGAAATGTATACATTATTTTCATCAATGAAGTAATAAACATTCATGCACTACGGGAATGTATACCAACATCAATGAATTTTAACACAGGGATGGCATTGGAAATTCATGAATTACTCTTTGGTACATTACTCTTTTACTGTTTCCTTGATGAAAATGTAAGGGCATTCTATTCTATCCTTTTGTTCTCATCACAAGCATCTGAGACCTTTCGCTCAGAATTAAGAAACAAACAGGATGAACAAGAAAAGGTATATTTCTACAATACAATATCTTTTCCATTACCTTGTCTATTATCTTACCCTCTATGTCATCGATGTTAGTGGATTCTATTTTTCTTCGATGAAATCATTCATTACCGTGTTCATCAATTGTTCGATATCCTACTGGCAGAGATACGGGTATTCAGGCTGTAAGTGTCTGGTGTCTGGTGTCTGATGCAAGGTTCAGAATGCTTTTAACGCTGAGATTATTAGAAGGCCCTTCCAGATCTTGTGTATTCCAAGAAAAGAAGACCGATTTTGAAATACTTTCCTTTAACCTCAAAAAATATCCCTAATTTTACTCAGTCAGTATCAGTGGCCTTGAAAGTCCTGTCTAAGCGCTTTTAAGTGGAATAACTAAAAATGAAATAGCGCAGGAAACCTACACATCTGGTAATCGTAATATTATAAAATTCCAACCCAAAAGAACGCCATTGTAGGTAAACACAGGCGTCAGATGTAATGCTTCTTCAGATTTCATCACAAAATCTTAACATAGACGGCCAATATTATTCCTATAAAATTAAAGTAAACTATTTCTAACTTTTACTAGAAGCACGGTGGTAAGCCAAACACTCAAACCTTGCCATAGAAAAATACACCTACAAATTTAATTACATGGGTATGTATATGTATTAGAGTGGTTAACACGTAGCAACAGATAGAATTTGGCGCAAGCACGTAGGTTTCCAATTCTATTTCTTGTGGTGTTTTTTTTGCCCGAAAATTTTGTCCCTATTGTAATTATCCTTTACCTTCCAACCTCATACAAGCAACCGTCTACAGCCAGCACATGCTCTCTATTTCCATGGAGAATAGAATTTTCTTATGCATATTTAATGTTATATGCACCTCTGGAAATATGCTTTGTATGAGATTTCACTTCTATGCCAGCATATATGCAGATCCACTGGGAAAAAGGGTAGTAATCCTCATATATGTCATGTGCTGTGCATAATCCTCTGTACCGAATCCGTTTTTCGATTGTTGGAAAAAACTCCCTCATTGTTCATCAGAACATTCTGAGAATTTTTCAATTTATCTTGGGGCTTTCGCTATTTTCTTTAGTTTACCTTTTATTACTGTGATCTAATCTTGCTTCTATGTAGGCATTCTGTGACGGTAACTTAATGGTGTCAGAGTTACGAATATCTTAGGAATTTTCTTCTTCCTGGAATCTCGACAACCAGATTGAATTTTAGACACCCTTAAAAGTTGTTTTCATGCTTATTAAATTATTTTCAACTAAAGGATTCGAGGAGACTCACAAGTTTTCCTTCAGATAATTATGAAATTTTTATATTTTCGGGGGGGTAGATAGATGTTCACTTCAAAGCCCGCATATCTAATGCGATCCCAATAAAGGATAAGCCACTCGACCCAAACATATTAAAAAGTAATTTATAAGAATAACTCTAAGGAATAAAGTGCGGTGGTTGTGTCAACTTGTTCTTGTTTCGAACCCAAGCCAATACTCGGAATAACCTTTATAAAAATGAAGTGCCACAGGCAAAGGCTTGAAGGTATTTCTTTCATGTTTTCATATCTTTTATTGCTCTGATATTGGCTTGACCTTTTCTGGGATCAGATTCCAAAGCAAGAATTTCTGCACGAATCCTCCAGCCCACTATAGTTGTCTTACTGATTTCGAATGTTAAAGGCGAAGTTTTCTCGAATGTCGTGACTATTTGAATTTCTCCTCAGCTTTAAGTATATCCCTAATGAACAAAGCCAATTAAGAAAGTATTTTCTGGATCTAGATCCCAGACGTTGCCTAATTAATAACTTATTTGCCGTTAACGTTTTGATTACCTTGAGAATTTTGTATAACATTTGCAGGAAAGTTATAACAGGCAGGAGAGAAAGTTCGTCTTTCTTCCCGGACCTTTCAAACTGATTTTAAAGATACCTTTCCTTTTAGGAAGGTTCACTACTAAAACACTGAAGCAAATATATATATAGGTACATGATCGAGGTATTGAAGAGTAGATTTTTAAAAATCCAAAGCTTATCATCTCATTTTCGTCATCATCAATCATTTTTAGGCAAATAAAGTGGCCCTTGACTCAAAGATATAGCTTTGCTTTAGGCATCAATCTTATTTCAATGTCATCTGATAAAAAAAATGGTAAATATCTGCGAAATTGACATACAAGATTGGAACTTCTTTCATCTCCCCTTTTTTTTGTAATTATTTACTCATGAAATTTGGGAATTTGCGTTTGTTTTCAAGCTAAGTTGTATTCCCTCAGAAATACTTCAGTTAATTTTAAAATGTTTGGAATTTATTAAATTAATTTAGCTTAATTGTATTCTGAAATGATACCGCGTTTATACTTGTTGAGTGTATCTAAGATACGAAATTAGCCGAAAATAAAATCGAGGAGGAGAAATTATTTAACAATTATTAATGAATCCTGGAATTTAAAAATTTCTAGAATTTATTTATAGCACGAAAAAATACACAGATAAAACGTATATACCAACTCCATAGATTCTTACAGGAGAGAGGCAACATTTTCAACATATATTTTGTAGTCTGAAAGAACTCGAAAAAAAAGATTTTTATTTCATTCTATTTCGGCGACTCTAGATCAGTCTCTTCTTACTTGGATTGGAAGTTTCCTTTTCCAATGGCTCTATCTGTGTTGCTTTGGACAGTGTTATCTTTAACTTCTCTCCTATAGCATTATGCCGGTGTACCGCAAGGCTCTGCATTGTCCCCCACTTTTTTTTTTGCTTTTCATCAACGACCTCTTATCTCTCACATTCAATCCAATTCAGAGCCTTCCTGTTGATAGCACCTTTGATTTTGCGTACTCATTTGATTCAGTCGCTGACTCTTGTGTTAGTGTTACTGATGTATACATAATTGGATCACGTAAGAACTACGTGGGGCAGAACGAATCGTGTCGAATTTAATACATCCAAAATCTAAAGCTGTCTGATCTGAGGGTTGCAAGAAATACTACCCCCTTAGGCCTCTTTTGCAAGGCTTACAACAGACCTAGACACGAATATAATTCGCATATTTGGTCAGTGGTAGGACCCATTGCATTGTTCGCATTGGACAAAAGAAAGCCCTCAAGCTCATTGGCGACGAGATGATGATGTCTAAAATCGATTCTTTGGAGCACAGACAGAATGTCTCATGCCTCAGACTCTTTTATCGCTACTTCAATGGGTATTGCTCCAAAGAAATTGTTGGTCTGATTCACTCTAGATCAATTCCTGCCCATAATACATGAAATTTCGTGAATCCTTCTTGAGTCGAACTATCTTCTGTTTTCCCTCAGGAAAAGTGTTGTTCCGCTCCCCTCTTCCTCTTCCTCTTCTCCCTATTTTTCCTTTTTGTCGAACCCAATGGCTCCTAGACAAAGTGATCAATAGAGGTCACCTTAAGGTCAAATAATTTTTTTAATTAATGCTCAGTAATGATATATTGTCGAACAAAATGTTTGAGACAAAAGTTGTTGACTATTCTATGGCAGACTAGACCAGACAAGGTAAAGTCGACAAAAACAAACTCATATGTCGCTATGGTAGCGGCTATATTCATCTAGTCCAGAGAAGATCAGACCAGATCAGACCAATCCAAATTACACCAGACCAGACCAGACAACAACAAAATTGTTTATTATTGTCTGCCGTTTTCTTCAGATATTGTGAGAGTGAATGGTACTCACTGTAAAGTAATGTTTTGAGTGTTGAAATCAGATAAAATTTGACGGTAAGTTAACAAAGTTGTTTACGTAGTTAACGTCCTTGCGTCAATATGAACTACCTGATCTTTTGGTCTGATCTGGAAAAAAACTTATCCTGGTCTAGTCTAGTCTGATCTGATCTGGTCTGGTCTGCCGTAATGTAGCCATGTCCTAACACGTTGTGTGCGGCAATTAGTGAGCTTTCGTGGGAGAATTACGTGTTAAATATTTTCAGCAATAGAAGAAGAAAAGAAATATAAAAAATTGACTTAATTACTTACATCAACTTCTGTTGCAGTCTCAGAATCACCGCTCTCACTACCCTCTGGTAAATCATGTAATTCAGCAGCAATACAGGTGGGTTCATCAACAGAATTTCGTGAAGCAGACTTTTGAGAAGGTATACTACGTTTCGAGCGTACACTAATACCTGATTGAGATCTGGGTAATTGAGGTGATCCTCCTCCATCCGAACTATTTTCATTAGCCTCTACCAGTGATCGTCTTGACTTTGACTGAGCATCATTTAAACGCCTAAAATACAAATTAATTTCATAAAAATTATAGTTTAAGCAATAATTTCAAAAAAAGGAAAATACTTGTAATAATCCAGTGCTACCCGAACAGGAATTATTATTAATTCTGTTAATTCTGGAAGTAATTCACCAAGAGCTTCAAATAATGGCAGTAAAACTAGGCCGATAAAACGAACTTGACTTCCTGGCTTACTGACTTTATCCGGATCCATAAATGGTGTGACTGGTAGCCCTTCAGACTTTTCTGCAGCACTTTGGGCAAAAAATTCCTGTAATAAACGATCTAGCCATGGTTCAGCTACATCCATAGGCCGAGCCTCATTTGATATGTCAGCTACTTTTATAAGCACCATACAAAGCTGAAATAAGAATTAGAATTGTAATAGTGAGAATTTTGTCAAACAAACGTCTGGGTTAAGAAAAAAGGAATAGTGTGACATAATATTATGCGGTAATAATATACTTATTTTGCAAGTAGGTAAAGTAGGATTATTCATTGTAGATGTCGCATTAATCGTAATATTAAAAAAGTACTGCAAACAAAATAATTGGTTTTTTTAGGTATTGCCTAAGCTCAGGGGACAATTCGATGATTCACACAGTACAGCTCAGGGAATTAGGGAAGAGGAGACTGGAATATTTTAACCTGACAAATGTTGCAAGTGAGCCACAATTTTTGGCATGTGTAACATCCTAGTGGCTTCACAAATACATTTCTTGCCTCATAATCACTGGTATCCAGATAAATCGCCGTGTCCTGTGTAGGATTCGAACCCATGTCAATGAAAAGTGATTTGATTTTTTGCTGTGGTGAAAACGTGGCCGCGTTGCCATCCACACTGTAATTTTCTACTGTCGTTCATTATTCGGAAAACGCTGAGGAAGAATACGACGATAGTGTGTAACGAGCTTTATGGATGCTGATGGTTGTTACAAAGGAATATATTGGTATTGAAAATACGTGAAGAAAACGAAATGTAGGTCAGCCAGATCGGCTTTTTGGACGTAAAGGGCGCCTTATCTCTCTTGAGTTGTCTATTCATACCTTAGTGGATGGTAGTGTTCTGGTGTTGTCTCTATTGGATTTGGTGGTGAATATAGTGCCTGTGGAACTGACTAGTAAGCTCTCTAAATTAGGTTCGCACGTGTCCACATTCTTCAGTACAAGTGTTTAAACAATTGATTCACTCTCGTCCCAGAATTTTGACGCAAAAAAAAACTTTTTTTTTTTTTGGGAAGAGTTCCCATCGAATTAAATTTTAACTTTTAATATGTGGGTTTATAATTTTCCCGGTGTAGATTTTCGATTTTACAGATGTAACTTGTAATGAAATATATTTTAAATGTTGGATATTGTAGAAATAGAAACACGTGTATCTTTTTTAATAGGAGTATAATTTTATCTGGAAAGCGCTTTGATAAAAATTGTATAAAAAGAGTACGGTGCAACACAGAGCCCTGTGGCATGCCAGCATTGATATTATAGGCGTTAGGGATGACACCGGCAGATTAAGTGGCTGGAAACTAAACATCTAATCTAAGTACGATGGAAAAGGTGAAGATCAAGAGTTGGGAGTTTGGCTAAAAAGGCAGAATGCTAAACACTTCCAAATGCCTTCTAGATTTTCAACGCAACCAGAAACATAATTAGATCGCCCGAACTTGTGATTATTCTCTTATCAACAGAAAAGCTTTGATCATTGGTAGATGTTGATGGGATTCAAATTTAGGACCTCATGGAAGCCATCGTGTTATCCCCTGAGCTACCGACGCAAAAAACCATACTTATTCATCTTCTTGTTTTTATGATACTGTGAACCTATAGTGTTTGTTCTTTAGTTTCCAGATAATTTATTATATACGATATTGTTGTACAGGTTAACCATGGTGGTATTCTATCTTGAAGCAATGGGTAGGTCGAGGATCTGATTTGATTTTGATTACGATATGATAGGACTAACTCGGGATCGCTACTTCCCAATGTGATTAAAAGCTAACGTGGGTTAATAAAGCATTTGTCTACGATAATGTGGGCTTCGGTGATTCAGTGATTCCACCCTCAAATATATCTTCTATTTCCTTACCACAAAGTTTTAAACTTGATTCTTTTGAAAAGCAATAGGAAAATATATTTCTTCTTTTATTTTTGCTCATTTGGTTTAAATAAATCTTCTTGGGGAATTCAGAGTTTGCATACGAATTTATAAATTTGCATAATGTTTTCCTAGCTAGAAATTACCACCCTCTGTGTTCATAAATAGTTTATTTTCCAATAAAATTGTAAATTAGTGTGTAAATTTATTTTGCTATTTAATATTGTTTGTAATTGCTGCAATTATACAGACACATTACAGTTTGTAATTCCACAGACAATCCAAATAAAACCTATTAAATTTCAATTGAAACCTATTGTCTAATCGGATTAGGGCTATCAACAGATTTGCAGGAAGTCGGTAGCACGTTCTTAAGCTGGATGGAATAATCACGTTTTGCTACTGGATCCTGAATACAGATATTGGATTTAAAATATTTTGAACCAATAATTGGGATTTTAAAATTGCGATACTCTGCAGCAGCTTTGCAAAATCGGATTTCCATTAATTTTGTTTATTTTTGTTGTCGAAAATTGACATCTGGTTGGGAGCAATTTTACCAAGTGCTGAACCAGTACTAATTCCTTTTTGTACATTAACTACCAAATCGATTCGACCAAATGAGATTTCAATATTAATTTGCAGAGAAAAATCGATAATCTTTAGTGAAATTGCTTGGTGTGCAAAAACCCATTTCCACTTAAACAAATTTGGGCCATTTGTTGCGGTTGAGCAGATAGCAGGTGCTGGCTTTCATTAAATGCCCACAGATATTTGGAAAATCCCATAATTATCTTGAAAATTTATAATCAGATGTGTAAAAGCGTTTTAATGAGCGGAAGTGTAGTACGCTACCAAGTGAATGTGATTAAAAATTTAGCTTGGCAAAGAATATCACACAGGGTGGAAAAACGCAAATTTGCATGGGGGAGAAAACTCAAGTGTTAGAATTTAAAGGAGATATGAGTGCGTTTAAAATTTTTTCTTTTAGACTTAAGTGAGGGTAGGTGTTGTAATTTTCTTTAAAATTTAACATCTCACAATCGGATTTTGGTGGAAAAAGAGATGGGTGCATTTCCATTTCTATTCGATTGAACTATGAGTCCTATGGTCAAATAGCTTCGTCAAGCAATCATTTAAGATCCAATTGCTGATTATAAAATGACTGCTGGAAAGGATCTAAGGAGAATTTGTCAAAAGCTTTATTGACAAAACTTAACCCTCCCCATTTAATAGTTCTTAGTGAATATAATTTCTTCACCTCCTACAGTCCCGTCGCTCTTCTATTTTCTTCTGATTTGAGATTCGGTCAATGAAGTGTTTTTCAAATTTTAGTATCGAATCATAAGCTCGATAGGACCCGCGATAATTCTGCTTGCTACTAAGCATGTAGAATTCTATGTCCTTGAGATATCCATGGAATATTTCGGTCGTGAACCCGAGCGTGGGAGTGAGAGGGATATCTCGGTTGCAGAGCTGAATGAAGTGAAGTTAAAGGTAGTAGTCGTAGGCCTAAGAAAACTCTTGATCTCAGTAGAGGAGATGAGCTCAGTTTTTTCCTTGATGCAGAATTTTAGACAAAGTGGGAAAAAGAGGATAGTATCTCGGTCGAGGACTCGAGGTCAATTTAAGGCAAAGTGGGAAATGAAAAGGTAATGCTTCCGTCGAAAACCCAAGATGAATCTAGAAATCTCTACTTTGGTCGTAGACCCAAGATAAATTGGAGTAGCAAAGGAATGATATTCGGTCTCACTGAAACGAAAGCTCTATTAATTTGTACATTATAATACGGCATAGTATCTCCTTCTGTTATTTGAATGAACATTGAAGGAGGTAGTTAACTCATAAATTTTTTAAATACAAGCAAAACAATTCAGCACATCACTTACCAGATTAATATGCGCTCTATTGTTATAGTCAAAAATTGGTACGACCTCCTTAAACTGAGTGAGTATCTCATTGTGACGTGCCATATCAGTCGCCAGTATACATCTAATTATACCTTCCCGTATTACACTGAAAATAATGAAAAAGGAATAGAAAATGAATTGTCGTTATTAAATATTATTAATAATAATTAATTAATAATTATTAATAATTTTAAACAACTTGAAACAAATTTTTATTTTCAGCAATGTTTTATACCTTTCTGGAATTTTATTGAGGTTTTTCTATAAATGTGTGAGTGTATTAATTAAGAAATAGACAAAATAAATAGGAAATATGGAAAATAGGAATTTTCTTATTACAATCTAAAATACGGAGGACAGAAATTAAAATAAACTGAATACAAAATAGATAAATAGATGCTAGAGGTCTTTCCAAATCCAAGTCTTTATCTTCGTCTTCGTCTCGTTATAACAATAAGTGACGTAATGTCCGATTTCAACTCTATGCTATCGAGATTAATTTAATCAAATAAATTTCCACAAATAAAGCTGTACATCATCCACATATAAAAACTAAAAACAAAGAATCCAAAATCGACCTTCGATTTCAAGACGTAAGAGCAAGAAGAAAAAAGAAACACCAGTAACATTTTTACTAGTTGAAATTTTTTTGAAAGGAAGCTGGTAATTATCCCAACATCCGATGAGGGAGAAGTTAAAATTAACATACGACTTGAGAAATTTTAACCCGACAAATGTTGGCATGAAATTTTTACTGTACCATATCCTAGTGGCTTTGCAAGTACAAATCTCCTCAATAGAATTACCTCAACCACTGGTACCCAGATAAATTATCGTGACCTATACAGGAGTCGAACCTATGGCCACAGAGGAGGAAGTATGCAGATGTGGCCGGCCCGGCCATCGTTGTGCTTTGTTGGAAAACCAAAAATCTGGTTAATAAGCTATTGTGGTCTAAGAACTCTTGGATCTGACCGTACATTATTCTCTACAAGACTTTAACTAAAAGGCTAAGGAAATGAATGGGACAGTAATCAGATCACGCACTGAAGAAATACAAATAGAGGCGATTTAGGGCAATGCAAGAAGGGCTCCTTCCACCTGGTGGATTTAATAAAAAATAGCTTGCTTATTGCTTAATTATATGTACTCTCAATTGGGTGCCGGTGGCAGCAGCCTTCCCCCTGCTAGAACAAAATAATCTCTAATTATTGTGAGAATAAAATTAATTCCACATTAAATGAATGACTTCCTGAAGAGCTACTCCAACTCCGGTTTTCCTACTTTTTCCATTCAATTGAATCGAAGGGGCGGCATATTGGGACTTATTTTTCATTTCCCAAAATTCATGGGAAGCATATAATTAACTGGCCTGAACAAATACTATAATATCAGTCCTCATCAAAGCTTTGATTCAAGACCTCTTAATCAATTCGAAGGCAATGTATTCCTGTTCGCTCCTTCCCCGTTATGGATGTAATTCACCAATATATTTGTTGTAGTTGTAGCAGCATAACCTCGATGGGAAGGAGCCATTCCTTTCGGTCGATTTAATGCTAGGAACACAAGACGATGGGTTCTTCAACTTGTTTTATGAAGGGTATTTACAGAATTAACCAATGAAAATCCGAAGCTCTTAATGCTTCTGTTGAACGCTTTCAATTTGCCCTGAAAATGTTTTCTTTCATAGAGACGCCTCATTCCGGTGTATCCAGAGGACGAGATGGAAATATTGATAGAAGCTGAAGGTTGAATCAAGAACTTCCTTTGACTTTTGAAAATGTCTTTTTTTCTCTACTACTTATTCAGGCGGTTAGCAAGGGTACATTTAATAAATTCATTTCTCCATCCTAAGCGTGTTATTCGATTGCGATACTATAGCGCTCCCTGTAATAATCGTAGGTATGGTGTGATAATCTGAGAGAACATTTTCATTTAAGGATTACCAGAGTATTCACATCTTTTCGTAATTCAATTAATAGCTAAAAAGGGAGTGGGTGAACCTAAAGGCTTGTTTATGGGATTCCTTTTAGGCGGATCATACTACCACATAGAAGTTTATTTAGAGGTCGTTAGTTGGGTTGCAGGGTTCATTGTTAATGCAAACATCACGTGTAAAATTTCAGTGGTTTCATGGATGAATGGAAAACATTGTAGGCATATGTACTGCGTTTAATTTTAGACCCCCTTTTTATTAAAGATAATTTTGAAAAGGTTACTACCACATTTTAAAAGAAAAGATAATTCCACAGCTTAAGGGGTTTAACGAGGTTTGTGAGATAACAAGAATTCGTAATGAAATTTTGATGTACGCCGGAAATACTCCCTCCTCCACCTCAAATGTAAGAAAAATAATTTTGCTGCTTCCGAGAATATGAAATTGGAAATTGTGGTTAAACATGGCATCTGAAGGAGCACCAGTTTATGAGTTTTGTGAACATTCATAATTTATAAGTTATAAGGAAATAAAATGACTTCCCTGCTTGAAAATTTACTTTGTGATCTTCAAATATTTTCAGAATTTGTATACCAGACTGCTTAGGTCACACTGAAACTGTTGCAATATACAGAAGAAATGTTTATTTATAATTTTTCTGTTAAGCGTAGATTTGTTATTCATTATCCCACATATACGTTTTCACCCATTTAAGATAGTCGTTGAAGTATGGTTACCACTTTTCTAGGAGGATCTTAGAAAGGATTTGTTAGTATGTAACAGTGGTTTCCTCATCCATTGGAGCGACATGTGATCCTGAGTGTACGCGTGGAAAAATCGACAGAGATGGATAGTGATTTTTAATTTTCATAAGCGTGGACAATTTAGTAGGATTCATCTAGGGTATTTACCACGTTGTAGTAATTCAAGAGCCGCGGACTACAGAAAATGACACTATACGAATGCTAATGCTTTCTCCCTGTAAATTTTTTACACTTGTGAAATTCGTATCCAGGGAGTTGGTAGTAGTAAGTCTCTAAGTTGATGGAGGTGCTCCCTTCCCTCCTCAAAAAGCGTACTCGCGGACACGGTATATCGAATTTTTTATACTATATGCACTGAATCTGCTTAAAAAAATAATAAAAGATCTTAAAGGAGATCGTGACCAGAGTGAAAGAATTTAGGAGGCAAACTTCTTTAGGCTCAGCATTTCTGGAGCCTACTGATCTTAAGAAGGGAGATTATTGCAGTATTGTTGGCCAGAAAAGGCACCATAAATCCTGAAGGAA
The DNA here is from genome assembly GCA_006980735.1 of Dasypogon diadema. Classification (NCBI taxonomy): domain Eukaryota; kingdom Metazoa; phylum Arthropoda; class Insecta; order Diptera; family Asilidae; genus Dasypogon; species Dasypogon diadema. The sequence continues at coordinate 19,181 of QYTT01081378.1, forward strand.
ATTCAGTGAAACCGCGGTTCGCTTGTAGCGGGAACTATGCTGAAAATCAATTCTCTTCGGCTTACAAAAATTTAGGGCATGCAGAAACCTCATCAACACCTCAGAGAATTTTCCTATCGGTTACGAACTTACTTAATAAAATCTCTTTCTGTCTTTTCTAAATAAAAAAAATTTCACTTAAAATACAATTTTTCTACTGTAATAATTTCTTCTTTCCCTCACAATAATTCAAAAAGTCCGAACGGCCAAGTACAATCGTAAAAAGTAGATAATCTAAACTTCCGAAAAAATTATGGAATGCCAATGGAATACAATAGTACTATCAAGAAAATGCGTCTATATTATGTAAAGAGCACAGCTCCGGTTATGTACACATAAATTAAAGGAAAAAAGCCCAGAAGCACTTGAAAACTCATAAAGTTGATGGAAACTTTTTTTTTTAAAAGAAACTTCTAGTACTCTAAGGGCCCAACAATTCTATAAAGTGCATCGAAAGTTTTCTTTAGATTATTAAAGCACAAAAAAAGTTATAAATTCTGGGGGGTGATTTCATGAGTACTGACTGATAAGAACCGGAAAACTTCCAGTGGTATAAATTTTTCAAATGGGCCAATATCGAGGGGTATTTTTTTGAAAAGTAGAATAAAGTGCGTTTCCGCAAAGGATAATTCAAATTTTAATAAATTACTGCTCAGTGCTGAATCGTTTTTCATATCAGAAGTAGAAAAAAAGTAATTAAAAGTTTTAAGAACAGAGTTTGCTTGTGGCGTGCGTGATTATGACATAGAATTGTGGACATTTTCGATTTTCTCTTTCGGTGATATGAATTTTTTGCGTCTTTAAGTTTTCTCACTAAATTCGAAAAATCCTTTTGCTCTACTGCCCGTTTCCACAATTTCATGTTCCTGTTCGAACAAATGAAAATCTCTCTTTCATTAACTTTTAAAGCTATTTTCCCCAATTGGTTCACTAGAACAGTCCATCATATTGGTGAAAATATTGGAGTAATGGACTGAGGTTTGTCGCCAGTCTATAACGAGAAATAAATCTATTATTAGACTGGAAAGTTTTGAGGAAGAAGTTCTTTCCTAATTGGAGTTTTGTGCAATTCCTATTTACCTATCCCTCGACCTTGCAAGATTCCGATGGCTGCTTCAATGAAACGCTTATAGAACCCCAATAAGTTTCTCTGGTAGGGAAGCTCGTGAAAGTGAGATCACCGAAGGGAACTCTAATCGAGCACCTTTCAAAGCTGACTGGTAGGTAAAGGAAGTGATTCTAAGAGATCACAAGGCGAGTTAGGAAATGTTGATCTTTTTGTTATTTAAAGCCTTCGAACTGAATGTGAAACATGCTGGTGTACATTGTGGGATTTGACGTACACATGGCGCAAAAATCATTTTTCATAGGAAAATTCTTTGCTCCTAACAAGACTTCTGCTTAGATCACTATTCTGTGCTTCAGACTCCTCAGGGTATTGATTGCGATGAAGAAGATAATTTCTCGGTAAGCTCATTACTACAAAGTTGTTTATTTTGAAGGGAGAAATCTATGCATACCGCATAGCAAGAATCGATGAAGTTTATAAAGAAGAAATCAACCTGAGCGCCACTTTTAGACGTTCAAAATACTTTAAATAGCGTTTTTTTCTTATAAAATAGTAATTCAAAGATATTAAAGCAGATCTCTGCCTTTGGGTCCTTTTTCATCCCTGTGTCAAAAGCCGCCTTATCTGGTACCTACACATCGGAGAGTTCCTAGGCAATTTCCTAATCTTTAAGTCTCTTTTTATTTCGAGCATTTTTTTATACTACTCCACCAGTTCGCCAAGGCCGCGCAGTCGCATACAATATGTGTCGTCACCTCAGGCACAGCCAACATGGATCATCTCCCAGGATCTCCATCCTTTTGAGGTGATATCCAAAGTTCGTGTCCAGTAGCCAAAGAAACCTCTAGACATCTATTTGGGTGTATCGAACGTTATAGGGTGTCAACCAACGTTATCAATTTCGAGTAAAACCAAGAAATAGTAGAGTCAACTCAACATCAAAACTTTTCCGTATAAAGTAGCCTTCCCATAAGAATGTTGGCTTCTACCACGAAGCATACAGTTCTATAGAGAAACTTTCTTTAACAAAAATTTATTCATTGTTCTCCTCACTCTTGTGAGGACCAGGATGGTGAGGAGGGTTCGGATTTCAGACGTCTATGCAGTTTCTGAGCGAGTGGTTGGAGTCGCTTATACCTTTGTAAAAAAAATTAATGAACCTGCGGATGATAAGTAATGCTCAAATTTGTATACCACCCGAAAACCTCCTCTTATAGAAGCTAATGAAAACCTGTGTAATTTTGGTCCGCCAAAATTATAATAAATATCACATGACGATGAACACAATAGACATACTGAAAAGTGGCAGTTTGTTAAGCCTTACGCTGTAAAAATATCGAGTTAAAGTGGAACCCTGAGATATTCTCACGATAAAAATTTATTCGCCATGTTCAAACAAGAAAATCACTTGAATAAAAGAGGTGAACAGTTAACGTTATCTTTACGAGAAAGCCATGACAAGTTTGGTAGTATTCATGTGGATTACTGTCTGGAAAAAGGACAATGCGAAAAGCTCTGGATAAAATTCCGTCATTTAAAGAGGATTTCCGGCTATTGCCGGATAGGAATATAACGAAATGCATAGTTTACGACGAATGTATGTGTTTCGGTCGATTAGAAAGTTCCTGAGCTTCCTGAACTGGTATTTAGTGTTCGGGGGAAAATTTCCAAGGAAAATTAAATGCATCTCATTAACGTAGAGATTTTAATAAATGGTGAGAAGTGTGTTGGTGAAAAAGCTTGCGGATTGTGTTTCTTTTTTATTACTTTGCATATTTCCGACACTAAAGTGCTCCTTTCTTGGCAACCACATTCCTTTCAATTTCCATTTATGAAAATGTATTCTTGGAATGGCATCAGCATTTTGTAAATGAATAGAGGTCCTGCTATTAAAGCTCTTTCATTTTCTTCAGTGGGTTGTTGTGAAATAACCTCACAAATCACAAAGATGTGAAAACTAATTTCTAAACTACGGAGAAAGTATCTACTTAAGGTTTGCTATTTTAAACTCTTTAATCTTTCGAGATTGTACAATGACATAAGGACACAAAGTAATTCTGGGTTTTCGAAAGCCGTTCAATGTTACCTACGAACCAGGACGACAACAGATGAAATTAATCCCTTATCCTTGGTACGTTGGTGGTGGTCCCATTTTTGTTAATTCCCTTACAATGAAAACTGTTTTTGCAAATGAGCAAATCCTAGTGACATCACTGGTTTGGAAAACAGGGCACTCTTAATGGAGTGGAGATTTTCAACAGAATGATTTCCCTTTTGGCTTCTTTTCAGGGTTTATAAAACCCTTTTGGAGAGGGCTGTGGTTTTCTACTAAACTTGCTTTTAACACAAAGCTTCCAAAGAGTTACAAAGCAGTCGTAATGGAATAGAAAA
>QYTT01081379.1:8615-25588 GCA_006980735.1 Dasypogon diadema
TGCTCTTCCGATCTCTTTTTAAATTAAGCTACATCATTTCACATGTAGATGGCGCTGCACTATTTCAATTTAAAGGATTTTATATTAGTGCGAAAATTCTCAGTTTTTTAAGGTATTGCTTGAACTTAAGGAGCAACCCTATGATCTATGATGTATAGGCAAAACTTAGGTGGAGGGCAACATCCCAGTGATTTCACAAGTACAATTCTCGACAGTAGAATTGCCGTGCCCTGTGCAGGATTTGAACCTACATCAACACAGGTGGAAATCTGCAGACGTGGTTAAAGTGTTTTATAATAAATGAGAAAAAAAGAAGTAACTTGAAATCCTTTCGGGTGAATCGTGGAAGTCCCACATCTACTTTGAAGGATATTTCTTACAACTACAATAGAAAAAAATAATAAAAAACAACGACTCACCCTTTGCTGGCGTCCTTACATTTGCCGCTCTCAAATTCAAAAATCAACTGCTGCAATTTACTGGGGCTATTGGGAGCACTGGCACAGGATTTTGGATATTTCACTTCGCGACTGGTAACAACCGCATACTGCCACTGTTTTCGCAAGATATGTAATCGATACTTTCTCTTATTAAATTCACTAGAACCACCTTCATCACCAATTAAAGGTTCATACGAACTCATCGAGAGCGAAACAATATTTCACCAAAAAGCCAAAAAAAAAAATTTAAGGAGTGAAAACAAAGCAGCATTTAACTGCGCGCGAACTGGAGAAAACTTGGCTCAATTTGGATTTTATCGAATCAGCGGATGTTGGGTCATCATGAGGAACTGATAAGCCGATGCTTTGAGACTGTTTGTAGCCATATAAAGTGCCAAGTAGCAGATTGTGTGTATACATTTTTCGTATATTTTGCGGGGTTTACAGTACACAAAGCGAGTAAGGGTGATTGAGAAAATTAATTCCAAGCGGCGAAATAAAAGGAAGCTGTTAGCAGAGATTCAAGCTGGACTTAATTAGAATGATAAATACCGTTTCAAGCTGCGGGAGATTTCTTTCTTGCTAATAACAAAGAAGTTCTGAGAGGAAGGAAGAGTAACCATTTATGACTGTGGGAGGAAAATGTGCTATAGAGATTTAAAAATACCCAGTGAACCAAACTAGATTTCGGAATTAATAAAATACTTGGCTTGTAGCCAGATTACTAGTAAAATCTCTCAGGTACTTGAAGCTCTAGCAACCCTGACAGAGAAATTCAAGGAAGGTTTTAATAGAGCTACACAGTTGAAATCTTCGCATTCTCCGCTTACAGAAATGAACAACTTTCAATTGATCGGCAAAAAGGAATTATTTTACATAATAAAAATGCCTCCGGAAGCAAAACAAAGGCTAAATTGCTAAATTTTTTTTCCTTGAATATTAGAAACGTTGGCGCTCTTCCTAGAGCTAAAGTTTGCTAGTTTCTTTCCAGTATATTGGAAAACAATTCCAGAATGCTGAACACTTTATTAAAACTGACGATTCTTATCGCATTTTCCCAAAAAACAACAACAAAGGAACAGGCATCAACTTCAATTTCACTTTCGAGCCTTCTAAAGCTCTCAGGTTTGAGGACCCCCGCCGTTGGATATTCCATCAACCCATTTAAAATTTGGTCTATTTGCTTATTAAACACTTGAATTGAAATCTGAAGGGTAGTTAAAATCAAATTATATACAATTTATGCTAGAATACACAACGAAAAAACGTCAGTGCTTTTCACACCGTTGCAATAATAGACACGATGAAAAACGATTTATAACTTCAAATTCCGTACCCGAGAAAACTTCATACTATCGCCCAGATTTTACACTAATTTCCGTACTCTACATCCCAAAAATACCGTGAATATTTGTATTTGAATTTTCCACAAATGAATGTCATCACTACAAATTTGCGCGCACAATGACGGTTTTTTCCGCCTTTTTCCATTTCCTCCTTGAAGATAGTTACGGTTTGCTGGTTTGCACTATCACTTCTTGAGAATTTGTCGTGTTTTAACTAACCAAATTGTAAAGTTTTTGTAAGGTTTATGTTGGAGGCATTGTAAATAAAGGGTTTAGGTTTATTACCAACCCTGTATATGTCAATCCATTTTGACATTCCAATGGGGACTGTCAATTGTCCGTCACTTCTGTTTTAGGTGGTTTTTATTCCTTGTATTTTTTATCTCGACTTTTTCTCGCGCTAATCGGCCTTGAAGTATCCCAATGCATCGAAATTGAACAAGAGAGTGAAAGTGAAAATGTACCACTACTGAAATCGAGCAGCTTTATCCCTCTAATCAGTGAAATGTTGTGTGACAGATGTTTCGTCCTGGACCAGCCTTATTCAGATTTTCATATTAGAAATTTTTAAGATTTAGTTACATCTACATTTTCTGTGATAAATAGAAAATTATAACCCGTGTGACATTTAAATTTCGCAATGAAATTGATTTGTAGCTTAAGAGTGGAGAGGTATTTGTTAGTTTTGGTTGCTTTTATGATTTTACCTGGAGCGAGCACTCTGGACGGAATGGATGAGGTTCCAGACCTCAGAGAAGTCTGTCCAAATATTTTAAGTCAGATATTCGAACAGTGCGCACCAAGAGGTAAGTACGAAATATTTCTTCGCAAAGGGGAGGTGGACAGACGAAACATTTTCCACACGTTTAATAGGCGATCATCACTCAGGTAACTTTACGGAACACCCTAGAGGTGGATCTAGTTTGAAGATTTGCGTAGAAGACTGTTGTCTCAAGAAGGCTGACTGCAATGTCGCCTTCGTTTACAACGGCATCTGTTACCACGTAAAATGTGTAACCAATGAGGGTTGTCTGCCAAAGCGGCGCGAGATTAATGGATCCCTTCAAATGGTTCTCGTGAATCCTGTAATCGATGGTAAGGTAAACAACTCTTCATCCTGCCCCAGCCTGTATAATTTGCTTTTAGATTCAACGGAAGCTGTCTCTTGGATGGATATCCTGAAAAGGACAAACGGTGACGACTTTATGCTCCCGGATCCCGAGAAGTTCGCACCTGTGTTTTGGACAAAACCACATAAATTCAGGTTTCAGAACGCGCTGCAAGAGACCATTCCATACATGGTAGATGATGACCAGACTACGGAAAAGCTCAGCAAGAAACTGGATTACGGCAGATACGGCGTTGAGCAGCAATATGCGCCCGAGGATGACATGGATACCGATGAGACTTCTTTTCTGCCTGGCAGGATGCTAATAACTTGTGAGATGGGATTGGATAAATTATGCGGCGTAAATGCGGAATGTGCCGCAATTACACCCAAGTCCCGGGAAGGCGTTTGCAAATGTATTGAAGGATTTAAGCACAACGACGTGGGCCACTGTGTCAACATAAATTCTGCCTTCGGCTCTAGCACCATGGTTGAGAAAATTCTTGCCAGTGCTGATGGCAACCCAAATCGGGATGTTCATGAAGTCACTCAATCAGAGAAGGCCAGTCCAACGAAGACTCCGCTCAAACAGTTAGTGGTATCGGTAATCTCAAAAGTTGTGCGACTTCCAGAAAAGGAGGTCTCCCTGGCAGCATATACCGTTCCCGACGAACAATCCAGTGGGGAAACATACAAGTACCTCTGGACTCTAATCTCTCAACCAAGGGGTGCAGTGAATGGGACTATATCTGACCAAACGAAGAACAAGGTCAAGCTGTCCAACTTGTCCGAGGGAATCTATGTGTTCAAAGTGACAGTGACGGGAAATGCCTCCTACGGAGAGACTATGGCCAATGTGACGGTACTCCCAGAGAACAGGATCAACAAAATTCCTCAAGTCATCATCACGCCCAAAGAGCAGATCATCAAATTCCCAAACAATAAAGCGATACTGGATGGCAGCACCAGCGTCGACGATGACAAGATCACAAAGTGGCACTGGGAACTCATCGAGGGTCCAATTGGGTACCAACCAAGCCTACCTGAAACCAGCACTCTGCAGCTGACTGACCTCGACTCTCCTGGAAACTACACTTTCAAACTGACCGTGACTGACTCAGATAATGCACGTAACTCGACGACAGCCAGTATTACAGTCCTAAAGGGAACTGACTATCCTCCAGAGGCGAATGCAGGTTTGTTCAGTTCGTCGTCTTTCTAGGTTGTGGTTAATAAAATTTCGTTTGAGTGCAGGAACCGATGTGATAGTATATCTGCCGCACAACAACGTTACACTCAACGGCACACTGAGTACGGATGACAGGGAAATAGTCGCTTGGGAATGGACTAAAGATGCCACGGATCAGGGAAAGGCTGTTGACATGCAAAACACTCGGACACCTTTCTTGCAGGTAACTTTGCATGAAAGGGTTGGCATCTGTGATAGCAAAAGAATCTGTTCTTTTAGCTCTCCAATCTAGAGGAAGGCATCTATACGTTTGTCTTGAAAGTGACTGACGCCAGCGGTCAGTCGAGCACGGCCAAAGTCCATGTCTTCGTGAAACCACCGACAAATTCACCGCCAGTTGCGAACGCTGGAACAAACGCAGTAAGAAAATTTCCCGATAATACGTACGAGTTTCAGTTCATGTGCTTTTAATACTCCTCCAGACTATAAATCTACCGCAGACTTGGGTCACCCTGAACGGGTCTCAATCGAAGGATGACATCCGTATTACAAGATACTTCTGGAGGCAGGTGTCTGGACCCAATAAAGCTGTCATAGTCAATGGGAGCAAATCGGTTCGTGTCAGTGGAGTTTGTTTTGTGTCTTATTAACCGCCTGACTACCCACAGGTAGCTAACGCAACATTTCTGACGATTGGGAACTACCACTTTGAGCTGTTCGTCACGGATGAGAATAAGAACAACGCTTCCGATTCTGTCTGGGTGAAGGTGGTGCAAGGTACGTTTTTAAACACATTTTAAATCCCCAATTGTCGTAGTATCTTTTAAAACCCACGCCAGTGCTCGAGGTAGTTAAGGCGCACTTCTGAGTTTCTCTTCTGTGGGTGTGGGTTCGTGTCCCCCAAAGGGCACGGTGATTTATTTGGATGCCAGTAGTTGGGGCAATTTTACTGACTAGAATTGCAGTTGCAAAACCGAATTTCATGCCAAAAATTGTGGATTGCAACATTGATTACGTTAAAATTTCTCTATCTTCCTTCCCTAAAATTTCCCTCTGCCTAAGCTGTGCTGTATACATCAAAGGGTTGCCCCCTGAGTTTAGGCAATATTAAAAAAAAAACTATCGAACTTCTTGCAGAGAAAAATTCTCCACCAGTGGCGAATGCTGGAGGTGATCAAAGTGTAACACTTCCAGTCAGCGCCATCTACTTGAATGGCAGTAAATCTTACGATGACCTTGGGATCGTAAACTATACCTGGTCACGAGACGGTTCCAGTTTGGCCACTGGTAACGTCGTTGGTCAAACAGATCATGAGCCAGTTATGATCGTAAGTGAACAGGAATGAAATTGCTTTGGGTTCTTTCTTCTACAGCCTCACAATTTTTTGCAGCTATCAAATGTCGTGCCCGGACGGTATGTCTTTAAGCTCACGGTGATTGATGATCAGGGACTTACATCCACCGACACGGTCAGTGTAATTGTCCACCCCGATCCGCTCGTCTTGAATCTGGTGGAGCTGACGCTGTCCATGAGCATCTCTGTTCTCTCTCAATCCGAACTGGAATCACTTCTACAGAAGATCGTTCTGCTTATCGGCGATGTAAAGATTCATGTGAGGGACCTGAGAATGGAGCCGAAGTCGAGTGATGCGATCATTGTTTTCTATGTGGAAAAGATTGTAGGGGTTGTCCCTGGGTACGGAGTAGTCTGTTGTTGTTAACGAAACTTTTTTTTGCAGGCAGCAGACGGTAGAAGTCAGATAATTCCAGGGTTAGAAGTCGAGAAGATTTTGAAGGATAGATTTTGGAGGGATGCCACCATCCTCGGGACACCATTTACCGATGTTCGAACCTCCATTTGTCAAAATAAGTGCTCTGAGCATGGTCTGTGCAACACTGTGACACGAGCCTGCATGTGCGAGACTTTCTGGATGCCCTCGGTGTTCTACTTTTGGGGCGTAGATGAGGCCAACTGTGGTGTGTACCTGAGGGTAACCATTTCTGAACTAGTTTAATGGAAGTTATACCTTTCAGATTGGTCGATTTTGTACGTTGTTGTCGGTGTCTTTGTTGGGTTTTTAGTGCTATCCGGAATTTTCTGGGGCATCTCTTGTATATTCCTGCGGTCTAGAAAGCCGCGTTCTAGGCCAAAGGCTCAGAAGTATGCCCTCCTGGGAACTCAGGATGAGGAGATGCCACCACGTAAGTAGACTACAGTTTTTTTTCTTAATGATTTACTGATGATTGGGTCTTCAGTTTCCAGAGGAACATCTCTAACAGATTCTGAGACCGACTCAGATGTGCTCTTCGAGAATCGATCGAAGCAGAACGGTATTCTGCGTTCGAATGGCGTTTCGAAAAATGGCCCCAAGTATTCAACGACGCGACTGGGTCGACGGATAAAGACGTAGTCTTAGTCTATAAGTTAATTGTAAGTAGGCGAGGCCATCCGTGGATGTTCGTATGGTGCCAGTGCGACGCTAATTAAAAACAAAATACTTTGTCCAAATAAGTGCAATGTAAGGTGTAAGTATTTTCGTTTGATTTCTAATGTTCCTTTTAACCGAGTGGAGAGGAGTGGAGATGCAACCAAAATTTTGGATATCTAGCAGTCGACAGGAGCAGCTGAGCTCGCGCTGTCGTTTATTTTTAAGGAATTCAGTGTGATTTTGTACTAATTTAAGCAGCACCATTTACGTTCCTCTGTAATTGCGCATTCATTCCATGTTTGTTTTTCTTTTGTATTTGTACTGCACAAAAGTATTATCGAAACCATGTGAGACTTCTGTTTACGTAAAAATTGCCAAATATTTGAAATATTAACTCTAGTCCAAAGGATTATGTACTTAACCTCCGGGGTTTGCGTCCGCATTGACGAAAACGCTCCGGAAATATTGTATTAATTGCTTTTTGTTTAAATATATGGTAAAACGAAGAATTGGGCAGTTTTTCTTCGAAAAACATTAGACGTAAAGTAATATAAATAATAATATTATCTACTCAGATAGCCAGGCTGCACTTAAACTAATGTGGGAATTTATCCAACTGCTGGCTACTCTTGGAACACGGAACCACCTAACGGTACAATGGATAGTGGGGCATTCAGGCTTTAAGGGTAACGAAGAAGCAGATATGCTGGCCAAGAGAGATGCATCAATACCTCTCGTTGGACAAGAACATTTTTTGCGGTATCTCTTATAGAACCATCAAATACGACCTCCTGGTTATATAATCAGTTAAAGCAGAAGTTGGCGTTGGAAAGGGGCTCAAAACAAACTAAATAACTTGTCAAAAACCTTTCCCAAAAAAGAACTTTGGAAATACTACAACTACCAAAGAATTAGATCGGAATCGTTGTAGGAGTCCTTACAGGACACGGTAAGCTTGGAAAGCACCTTAATCGGATGGGCATTGAAACCACCAGGTAGACTCTGTCTCGAAGAGGAAAAAACGGAGCACATTCTATGCGAATGCGAGGCAGTTGCACCGATGTTGATTCCAGCTGCTTGGGGCACATCTGTTGAGGCCTGTAGACTTCGAAAACATTTCCTTCTAAAAAATACTGCTCTTTCTTGAAAGAGTGGGACTGATGGAGGATTCCGAATCTTTTTTTTACATTTCTCAAACTACAGAAGCCAAGCAAAGCAAAAGTTGACCAAAACCAATCGCCATCTGAAGATGAAACTGAAATCCTGAACAACTAATCCCTACAGGAGTTGGACGAACCAGAGACCTTAACAGAGTAAAGACTATTTTAAAGGATTGTCATCACCAGGGTGTCTTAAAGGAGAGACTATTTTATTCGTCGCTCATTTAAACTGCAACCAAATCGATCATTTGCATCATTTGTAAACATTTTAAACAATTCTTTCTTAAATCAAAAACTGTGCAACGGGACGCTTAAAAAAATATGATGGAAGGTAAAGTGAAACGACTCAGAAATATGAAATAAAAATAAAGTATGGAAAAAATGACAAACCGATTCTCTAACACCTGCCTTTATTTTTGATAAAATCATAATAAACACTCTGGTTGTAAGGATCATACAGAGGATGCCTCAGCACAACATACTTGAAATGATACTTCTCCGCGATAAATGCCAAAATCCCAAGAACGTATCCAAAACCCAGGGTAACAAAGGAACTCCAAAATTTCTTCAAATCAATCAAAGCTTCCTGCGGAGATTCCTCTACCGCTGATAGATTGGTGGTGTAGTCTCTAAGCCACTTCCTAATAAACCCTATAAATTCAGAAGCAATTCAGTGTCTACTCTTTCGCCGAAATCTCTATTGTACCTCCTTCAATAAGCCTCTGGATGTACTTGTCAATGTTCTGCTTCAACGGTGAATTCTTCTCCAGCCCAATGGAAATAGGCATGTTGACAACACATTCCTTCATGATGTGCAACACTTCCTCGCCTTGATTGTTGGTTCGTCCTTGTAGCCGAAGCGACCGGAGAAAATACTCATTGTCGTAGTACGCGAATGTCCGGCCTATTATTCTTTCGATCTGAAACAGCATTTGTCACGGTTTAGAACAGCATTTCACACATGAGTAGTTCTTCTTACCGTTCCATTAAGATCTTGGACCTCCTCCAATTTCTCACCGATTTTCTGAGCATCTTCATCAAATGCCTCTTCGAAGAATCTTTTGTTTTGCTCTCCCCAGGCACCGGCAATAATGTTACTCCTTGCGAGTTCCGTGAGCGAGTCTATGGTGATCCTGAAAAATCTCATTTTATTCCACAGCATCTAAGCGTCTTGATTTTCGTATTAACCTTGGTGAAGGGTTGGCCAGGATTGCAGTGAAACTGGATCTGTAGATCACTGCCACCAGGATGCAGTAAATCCAATACCAGCCGGTAAGAACGCGAAGTGGCCAGTTTTTAGGCATTTTTGGCAGAGAAACCAGCAGCATCATGCTGTAGGTTAGAAGGATGCAATTGGAAAACTCGTCGAAGATGTCCTTTTGTGGACGCGAAACACTGCTTCCAGTCGTTCTCATTTGCCTACTGGCTTTGAGCCCTTCTACTTTGAATGATGAAATTTTGGAAGGGGCGTTGTCAATGCGGAGGCGAGACAGTCCATAAAAGATGGTCCCAACAAAAAACAGGGATATAAGGACTCCAGCCCACATATCTCCACTGGAATAGCACAAAAAATATTTTACTTCCACGGTCTGTGTAGGTAGTTGTTGGTAATATACTTGAGGGGCAAAACTAGCGTCTTCCAAGAGTTATCAGCCGTTGATTCTGGGGTCAAGAACGTCAGACACTCGCTTGAGTGTGGAATAGTCAGATCCATGATATCCAGGTAGAATTTATTCATATGTAGATCACCTAGGGCGATATCAGCTTGTCTGGTAGCCTATTTTGGATTGGATTCTAATTAGGAAACGGACGAACAAATTTCGAACCGGCAAGGAATGTTCACTTCTTACCATTTCTCTTATCAGACCAGTATACGTTCCGTTCAAAAGTTGTCTTCCCCAACGTTCAGTTTCAGAATCTGAACTTTCATAGAACTTCACCGTGAAATTCATGACCTTAGCTAGGGCGTTCACAATCTCCACTTCAAGCCCTGCATAAGAATAATTCCACTGACTGACGGCCGTGGGGATGTGTTCTTGGACTACAGCTTTCAAAAAAGTTCCTGAAAACGTATGAAAACAGTGCTACCCTCTCTTAATTAACGGAATCATATACCTTCCAGATCATCTGCTTTTGGGTTGAAAATGCCCTTTCGAGGTGTTAGCCTTCCATATTTCCACTCCGCTGTCTTTATACTCACAAAAGTCTTTCGCAGAATCTGTGGGAATGGCACGGTTACTAAGTCGAATCTGCAAAGTTAAAATTGTGTAGTGAAGATCAATGATCGTGATTACTATACCTAATCTCATCCTGATTCTTTTCTACTTTTCGAATAAAGACCACGGAAATCATCTTCCTCCAAATGTAGTGCAGATCACTAACAAAAATCCTTCGGTCGTAGAGCAGCACGAAGTTGGCGTTGGTGTTCAAAATCTGATGCTGGTCTGCAAAGATCAAGAATCGCTTTACCTGAATTCCATTTAGAACCAGGAGAAACACTAGATCGCAATTGTTTGCCTTGATCTGTTGCAGGATTTTTACGGTCCGGTAGTTTGGTGAGAGCATGTCTTCCGAGACGAGCAGCTTCACAAAAAAATTGCTTTTCAAATTTAGTGGTTTCTTGAAAAAGGAGCCTTCGAACAAGTGCTCATGATCATCGTCCGTTATAATCGCGTAGCAATGCTCTACTTTGATCCTATACAGGATCTCAGTGAGTAGAAGCTGCATCTCAGTGTAGTACGCCTTTACCACCGATTTAGGAGTTGCAAACTTGCTAAAATTCGTTGCATTTCTACCTCTTTGGAGGTGGACCGCCATTTCCGTTTGTGCCACTATTACGGCCAAATTGAAAAGGATTTGAAGAAATATCGAAGACATTACTTTTTCCCCGAAACGATGTCTACACGCCTGACGCTAAACCACCACTGACCTCGTTGCATGTGTTCCAGACAGTTCTCATTTGCATCCTATGCCTTGCTCCTGATGACCCCATTAAGAATTCAAAGCCCAATTAAGGTCAGCACGTCCACGGCGAAATGAAAGTACAAGTTCCGCGGTCTAGTCTGGATTTATTATTTATGGGCGAAAGTGAAACTACCCTTTAGTGGGATTTGCCCTTTTCTTCTGTTGTCTTGAACCTTCCGGAGCATAGGACTTTCGTTATAAACTTCCCCGACAATAATTTTCTTGTCGTCCACTGTTTTCTTGTTTTGTTTTTAGATTTCTGGTCAAGTGGAACTCATTTTCACATCCGAAAAAACATAATTTGTGAGAAATTTCACATCTTTACTGGGAGTGTGACACAAAACACATGCCGTGTAGCCACAATCCGGCACGCCCATCCCCTCTGTATTATTTCCAATTATCACATCTCTTCACGAGAATGCATCAAGTTCGGGGCATTGAACCCCACACCTGTGCACATCAGACCTCTGCGAATTTTCAAAAATGCATGGATGCTCCTCTATATCAGAGTTCGTTCAGAAGAGGTGAAATAATCCCCAGAGGTGAAAGTCAAGGTCTGCCAAGGTTGGATTGCATAAATCTCGAGAAGTGCATCTTGCTGGACTGGTCACTCTTTCAGCGCCGTGATTTTGATCTGGCGCAACGAACTAGTGAATGACCTGTCTGTCCACACTTGGGTGGATAAATATTTACAAAACTCGAAGTGATGCGGCGACTGGATGTGGTGGAACAAGTGCAAAATTCTTGAAGAGGTGCTGAGATTCTTCTTGCCGTTTCCTTTAGAATTGGTTTCTTCACGTTTGACTCGTTCGAAGAGAACTGGGCTGCGCAAAGTTTCATGGGCTCTTTTGGGCTGGTATATAACGGAAATTAACTCGTTTGGGCTTGGATCTAGTGCTATATATGATTACCTGAGATCAGTCGTTGCCAATCGAAGTTGTGATTAGGTTCTGAGCGGTGAGGCGTTGCAAAAGAATATCCAGCGGAGTGAAATTTTGGAAGAGTTCTAATAGAAGTTCATTAGAAAAGTTAGTGGTACTCTTATAGTTTTCAATGTAGTGTTAAGTGGGTTTCTGAGACCAAGGTCATGATGAATGGCTTCTTGGAATTAAGTATTAATGCTTTAATCAGTCCTATTGAGAGTTAAGTGGTTTTTTTGTGCCACGTGCTGCTTCAGACAATTAAAAGCAAAAAGAGGTCACCACCTCGATATTGGTGAAGTTTTTTATTAGAATTCTGACGTTCTGCTGGGATCGAAGAAAGTTGTTTCTATTTCAAACAGTTTTGTCGTTTTATGCAAATTAAATTTAGCATTTTTTCAGCTATTCCAGAGTTTACTGCTCGCTGTGCGGTGATCCCTTAGTAAATAGGATTTTTCATGTAATCCTTCTTGTGATCCGGTTATGATGATAATAAAAAAAATACTCCCCGCAGATTGAACACTATTTGTAGTTGAAAACAGTATACTACTCATCAGTTGTAACGAAACAAGGTTTAAAAATAAGAAATTTGATATCTACGCATCTTCAGACCCAGAAAGAATTTAGTTGCTACTCTTTGGCCCATATCTGTTCTATTTTAACCTTGCCTTGAACCGAAGCTGCGTTTAGCTTCCGCCCTGTTGCGATTCCACACCTCATACAAAAAATTCAGTTTAAAAATAAGATTGCGAATACGAGAATTAAACAAGGATTACTTCCTTAATTGCTTTTTTGCCGTACGTAGTGCGGTCCAAGTATTCATGGCCTCGAAGGGTTCTGATTAAAATTTCCTGGAATCCTTTTCCCACTTGATGCCCTCAACCTTTTTGGGGGTATAAAAGCACCATGTCGAGACAATATTCTCAAACAGTTTGAAATAGTGATTCGAAAAGTGAAGTGATCTTGCCTAGAAAAGTGAAAATATCAAAAATTGAATACCGTGATGTAATAAAATTTTTAACGAGTGGATGGATCGTGTGTATGGAGAATCTTCACCATCATTTCCGATGGTTAAACATGGGTCAAAGCTTTTTCGCTGGGGACGGCAGTCAATTGAAGATAATCCACGCCAACAACAGTAGTTGCGCAGGATAACGTGGATTTGGTCGAAAAAGTTATTCAGGGAAACCGCAGAACAAAACGGTATATCGAAAACAAGTGTCCTTTGGATTCTTTATGATAAAAATCAGCACAAGATGGATACCGCGATTTTTTCCGTAGTGCAGAAAGTACGGCGAGTTAAGTACTGTCAGCAATTTTTGGAGTTGTATAAAGACGAAGTAAAGAATGTTCTCCATAGGATTGTGACAGTGGATGAAACTATGGTTCTTTAGCATGATCATTGGCCTAAAAAGGATTCAATGGAGTGGCATCGCCCCGGAGAACGGGTGCCGGAAACAGCGAAAGTCACACAAAGCGCTAGAAAATTCTAAGATAATATGAGGATTAAGATTACTGACCTCGGGTCCGCTCTATGAGTCCACCTAATTTAGACAAGTATTGGCCGGTACCTAGAAGAACAATCATAGAATCTCATAAAGTATTTCCGAAGACATGACCTCTCTAAACTACTGAACTCAAAAGATGAAAGTTCGGACGAAACCAGGAACATTCTTACCAGACCACATTAGAGCTTGTGATAGCATCCTTTAATGTTGGCTAAACGATGTCGTGAATTCGTAATTATGCTTTCTGTTATCCTTGAAATAAATTCTCGTGTGTTTTACGTGTATTAACGGTGTATTCATTTTATCAGAGGACAATGGAGGACAAGAACTTAATGGTCCTGGCCATCTGGGAGAAATCCAACGATACACAGGATTACTGAAATAAAGAATGGATTTTTTTAAATATTTTTGTGATTGCTTTCATTCGATTTTTATTTTTTGATTACTAAAACGTGTTATTTTTTATAACAAACTAAATTCGGAATAGTCACTCACCCATACTATTAAAATTCTTTCAGATGTATGTGAAGCTGCCACCAATAGTCACTTTCTTTGGTTTAATCTGGATTCAATCCGGACACGCTAGTAATAACGACAGCCATGTAATATTCGACCAGCGGCAGACAGGAAAGTACAATATTCACGTGAGCATCAAAGATGTGGCCATAATTGAATTAGACCGCAACGACTTCAGAGAAGTATAACACTTCCCATTTTTCGTACTCTTAAAACTTAAATCCTTAAAAAATTTGCAGACGAACAGTGATCCGGATTACTACTACGATGACAGTGACTTCACGATAAAACCCCTATTAGCCTGGTATCAATCGCTGAACACCACAAAAGCTCCTCCATCCACAGAAGCTACAACAGACACGACAACCGTAAATTTGACTTCTATAATACACACACCATCAACCACAAGTTCTACAATAAGTGAAATTCCATCCTTGCCTGAGAACCAATCAGTGAAGTCGTCAACTACATCCAAAAAACCTTCCAGCGTGGTTATCTTAGGAAGCGGTAATGGGAATTCACTCAGCCCCACTAAATCTACAAAATCTCAAAGTCCTCGTCCTATTCACGAAGCCGGTGGGGAAATCCCTGTTCAAGTTGTGCTGGAACCAGTCCTTCATCCCAAGTTCAGAACATCAGTGTCGCACTTCCCCTATAGAAATGTCCAAGGGCGAATCAAACCCTCAGAAAATTCAAGAATTTTCAATCTGAGGGCTAGAAAGGCTTTGTCGAAGGATTCGACGAAGAGGAAGGTTCGGTCTTCGATTTTGTAAGTAGTGAAGAAGTTAGCCGGGGGCAATAAAAGTGAAGAGATCTTTGCAGGGAAAAGCTGTTTGGTGTATTAGCGTCTTTCCATGGTGACGATGATGGCGATGAGTAGATCGATTCACGAGGCTGTCATTTGGTCGAATATTTTTTTGAAGGTGTGATTTGTAATACTTTTAATGGGAAAAATATATTTTGGAAAAGTCATTTAATATTTTGTAGAAATCATTTTCCCTGTGCAAAAAAATGATCATCTTAAAATACCTTGAATATGTTAGAATAAGACACCTTTGATGGGTGCCGATGCCTTTTAACCATTAAACTAGATTTTTTTTGGACGAAAAATTATTAGCGACCATTCTGGATGGAAAACCAGTTTTTCGCTAAAATAAGAACCAAAAAATTAATAATAAACCTTTTTATTAACATTTCTATTTACAACAAAAATAACAAGAAATTTCGTTAACTCCCTGTCTTTTTCATTACTTCTTCCTCAATAGCTGTGCCTTCATAAATCGCATGCTTTTTCATTGCCTCCTGGAGCTGGGCGTACTGAAATCTCTTCTGTGACCAGTTATACCTGAAAACAAATATCCATAGGTAAAATTTTCATAGTCAAATGCACTGTTTCAGTTACCTGCAGTAGAACCAATATGTTATTGTGCTGCAGAAAAAAGTTCCAAACCCGATATTTGTCGCTAACCTCGCCCTAGATGTACCCAGGAAAGCTAGAGTTCCAACTACAAAACCTCCACTTATTCCGTACAAGAAACTATTCCTAAAGCATGGGATTTGCGATACGTCACGTCCGAATATGTATAAACGCTAAAGGAAATATATTAAGTTGCTGTCAAAGTGTCGATTGTTATTTTGGACTGGGTGGTGAAAAATGCGTCCAAGGGAAAATTAACAACTGAGAAGGTGAAAATCTTTCAGACAAGGCATAAAATCCACAATGGGCATCACTCCCAGAAAAGGTACCCGGGGATATTTTTATATTCACGGATGGATCTATGATTGATCGCAGGGCAGGTGCAAGGATATTCTCTGAAGATTTAAACTTGTCTTGCTATGTTAGCCTGGGAAGATGCACCTCTGTTTACCAGACAGAAATGCTTGCTCTGGTATCCTACCATTAAAATGAAAAGGTTTTAAAAACTGCACGGATGAAAAGTATGCGCAGGCAGATAAAAAGAACGTACGCGTCCCAATGAGGGGGTTCTGTTGGACTTAATCTTTTACGGCAATGGCTAGGTAACCCCAATAATAGTAAAAAGTTATGGGAATTTGGTATTTTACTATAATAAAATACTTACTCTTCTTGAACTCTCGCCTTCTTCAGCCATTGTTTTGAAATGTTCCAGCGAACTGTCTTTTCTTTGACAATTAAATCTTCTTCTTGTTCATTTGTAATTCTTCACAAAACAAAATTTATTAAAACAAATCACATTTTACTGTTTGCAAGGATAGTTAAATAAATATCAGAATTTTTGTTTTGCCTCAATTTAATATTTTTGCACTCGTGAGTACAAACTAATTTCAAATGAACGCAACCATCAAACGTCCTACAGAATGACATTAAGAGAAAAGGTACACTAGTTAATTGCCCTAAGGAGTGAGCGAAACAAAAGTGAAAATGCTGTCATCATGAACAAATTTCCTGGATTTGTTTTGCTGGTACCGTCAATGGCAACTAAAAATTTGTGAAAATTGCATAAAAGGCGTAAATTAGTGCAAATGTTTCATAATATATTTCAGCAGAACACATAGAGGTATCACAAAGTGTGACATAAAAATTTGTAACGCAGCAGATTATCCAAATTACGTGGATGAGGGATCTTGACATCGTCATTGTGTTCTTGCATAAAACCTTAATCGATTGCAGGAGGGAAATTAGAAAATGGAAATATCGCCGGACCCCTATGAGCAAAAACTTTATCACATGTTCAAGAGTCACGATACTGAGTGTGTAGGGACGCTGGATGAAACCGCACTCATAAAGCTGTGTAATTCCCTTGAGTTGAATGACAAGGGTAATGTCCTCATCAGTTCCTTAATGCGGGGTGATAAATCCCGAGTGTCTTTCAAGGCTTTTAAAGAAGCATTGCTCAACTTCCTTGGCACTGAGATGGAGAGTGCAGAAGTAGGTGAGTTTGTGTTTGTGGAAATTTTGATTCGATGAGTTGCAGTCATTGCGCTCTAAATTGGTCCCGTAGGAGAAAGTGTGATCTGTTTACAAACAAATCCCCCGCCCAGTGAAGCCAACAAAAGCTATTGAATGTTTTTATGATATTCTATTCAATAATCTGCAGATATTTATTATATTCTCTCTTCATCTGCACTAGGAATGCATGAAAAACAATTTTGACTTACATCCAAAAAATTCACTAATAAACAAAAACAAATTTGCACACCCAAAAATAGAAGAATTTTCCAAATCCACTTACTTTTTGTTATGTTCGATGATAGCATGCTGGCCCAAATATGTCTCATTTAATTTAACCGAAAAATCACTGCACGGAGGATGCTTCAAGGCAGACTAAATTTTACCTCCAAAGTTGAAAAGATACCTTTACTCAACATCCATCAGATAAAATTGCAAAGAAATTTTTATTACCCTGCGTCTGC